>CANYBF011877025.1:0-25692 GCA_948192965.1 Dalechampia spathulata | reverse complement strand
TAGTTTTATTTTTAAAACTTAAGTCATGTTAGTTTAGTATTGATTTTATTTGATTATATTAAGAAAATCATTATTCAAATTGTTTTAAAATATATATCCTTTGTTTAAATAAACCAGAAACAATAATTTTAGTAGATGATCATTTAAGATATAAACTTTAAATCTATTTGCTTAAAACAAACCCGTGTCAAAAAAACTTAAAACTCAAATTATCTCAAATTGCTTCTGTTTACAGCTTTTCTTAAGTAACTTCCAATTGCCTATAATGAATTAATTTTAATTTTAACCTCTTAATCATCAATTCACGTCTAACAAGACCATACCATGCTTAGCACTTTACGCATACAACATATCAATTACATCTGTCAAAACCAAACCATGTTCAAATAAACAACCTCATGAAATGCTTGTTATAATTCGGCTAACAAGGAAAAAGGACACCAACCAAGCACCCAACGCAAAGACCAACAATTCTTTCAAATGTTTATACAACTTAAAACCATAGAAACCAGTAATCAAACAACAATTCTGTCAAGCATTTACTGCCCAAAACGTGCGCAGAAGGAATGAAGCTACAACTACCATAACTCACCTTAAGCAAAAACTTAAAAGCAATTCAACTAACAGATGATATCTTCTTCCTGTGAACTAACTCCCAATATGTGCACCATCATTAACCGTGATGTGGAACCTCGAATACAAGCATATAGCTATTCGGTTAAATAACCTAAATCCACCAAAATAAATGAAGATTAGAGAGTTTCAAAGCTTCAGTTTGTGTTTGTTTAAAGGATTAACAAAAACAACAAAAAGAGAAACCAACTTACTACTTCGGTTACTTCTTAATAAGATGGAAAGAAGGATGATTTTTTGCCAGGATTTTAAAAGAAAACATAGCAACTTCTAACAAGAGACTCAAAAGAATTCGCCCACAAGAAGAAGATCAAGATAGAAATTTTCGCACAATACTAGCAACCATATTTTAACCCCTTGCAACAATAAAAACGATGCTTACCATATGGCTTGAAACAAACCCAAACTTGTAGGTTTTTATGAAGATTATAAAATCAAAAACAAAGATGAAATAAAAAGAAAGAAGGGATCAACAACTTTAAAGAAAAACTAAGATAAGAATCAAAGATAGAACAAAAACTAATTAAAGAAACAATTGAGATTGGGTGGTGAAGGAAGATGGTTTGATCAAAGGATAAGAAAGGGATGGGTTGAAGAGAAGAGGGGGCGGCTGCTGCTGAAGGATAAGTAAGGCAAATGATATTTAATGAACAACCCAAATAATTCATACTAAAAGACCTTAATACCCTTCCTTATGTCATCATTTTCTTAAATAAACTTTGTTTTACTCTCTTAAATTCTATAATCTATTCCACACCCTTTACACACCACTTCTTATTTAATTATATTATTTTTGTAACAATAATCTCATCTAATTGATCCTAATTAATTATTATCCTCAAATTTCCTATTTCGAATAAAATACTAATAAATAATTATACTTAAACTACCTATAATTTATATAAATTCTAAAATGTGCTAAATAAATATTTATAATAAATTTACACATTTAACTTCCTTAATATCTCATCAGTTGATCGTTTAACTAACTACGACCCAATTTTTGACGTCCAAAAATAAATTTTAATCTAAAATTTTCAAAATTTACATATACTTAGATTAAGTTAACACAAGCACAATGGTCAAAACCATTCAGTCAAATTCACTGTATATAATTCAGAATCCAAGTTTTAGTGTCGGTTAACATCAATTTTAAGGGTTTGCGGCAAAATTCTTAATATACTCAATTAAGCTTTAAACTCAATTTTTATTAAATCCTTATAACCATAATCATAATTTCACATCATATTCACAACAATAACATAGAAAACACAACATCATATTAATTTTTAAAATGCACAATAACCCTTAAATGTAGGATGTGACAAGCATACTCGAGCCTGTTTAACATGGAGTATATCCAAGTTTTAAAAAATGGGTTGGATTTAAATAAAATATTTTATTTGTTGGGCATACCCAAGGTAAAATATTTTATAGGCCGCTTTGGGGAATTGTGTTATGCAAGATAACATAAGTATCAAGAAAAGTTGATAACCCAATGATTCAGTAGTAATATAGAGATATGATTGACATGGGAGATGCCTACCTATTAACATTAAGTTCTAATTGGTTGAGCATACTCAAGATTGGGCTTAATGGTCATTGGATACTAACTTACTAAGGAAGGAAAAGCACGACCTTCCCAGATTAGTAGTTAAGGGCTATTGGTTTGAAATAAAATAATGGGAGATAAAAACTAATAAAAGACCTTATTATGTTTTTAAATACATGATGTTTTTTAATGACACACTATTTCTTCTTTTTCTTCATATTTTTCTAAAAATGTTAAGAAAAGTTGATCTCCACAGAATTCTTGAACATAAACTGAATGGATCCAAGTACATTGACTGGATTCATCAAATCAAAATAGTTTTGAAAGATGAACAGATAGTTCATGTACTAGATCAAACTTATCCACGCACACCTATAGAAAACTCCTTTGAAGAAGTCAGAGATGCTTATAATAAGTTTAAGCGAGAGGATGAGAAGGCCAACAATTTTTTCTCTTCATCTAAATAGTTATTTACAAATAGTAAAACCAAAATTAGATAAGCTAAAAGTAAAAAGCATAATAAAACTTAAGAGGATCAACTCATACATAGAGGAAGTTCCTCATGCTCCTTGCCAAGGTGAGAATTAAAATAACAAAACAAAACCATTAACATTATAGAACTCAATCAAATAGGAATTAAGAATTTTATCAAAGTTATCTTAATAGAGTCATATAACATAGTCATTTTAACCCCTTTTGTTTTATTTTTTAAACCTAGATATGCATTTAAAGGCAGAAGTATGCAAAATTGTAAAAGAAACTTATGCCTTAGATATTTTATGGATGAATGGAAGCTAGAAAATATTTTTTCTTTATCTCCCAAAGCTTTAAATAAGCCAAATGCTTCCCAAACTTACAAACTAGGTCATATAAATGGTGATGATAGTGATATCTTATTGATGTGGATCATAATGATATTCATGTTATGTATATTAAATAGTGAAATAAACATAAAGTTAGTATGTCATTTTTTTTTAATGAAGATAATTGAATAAATGATAAGGTAATATGTTATGTTGGTATTATTTGAGTAATGATAAGATATTCTATGAAATAAATGTTCAGCAATATTAAGAGATTATCAATTCATGGTGAAGAAATATTAAGGACGATATACTTAATTCCTGTAGGAAATCATATGTCGATATACAACAATGATATTTAGAAGTAAAATTCAAAAATGATTACATAGGGATATTAAATTAGAAGATATTATGATTTTCATGATCTGTTCATATTATGTGTTTAAGCACCACTGAGTTTTATACTCAGCGTTCGTCATTTGATGGACGCAGGTTAACAGATGATAGCAAGCACGGATTTCCCAAAGGACCAATTCAGCAAAAGTACTCTGAGGACAAGGACTTGGTTAGGAGTAAATTTAACTTTATAATTAAATTCATCTGTAAGGCAATACATGTAAGAATGTAACACAGGGACTAAGTCTTCCGCAAAGCCTAGAACGATGCATCATTATTTCATATACAGGTAAACACAAATTAGAATAATAATAATAATAATAAAAATTTCATAGAAATCCCTTGTAGAGTAATTAGTGGTTTCCACGTATTGGAGATCATTAATTATTATACGGGAGCATGTTACGGTTAAGCGTGACATACAATCATCATTTTCTTTGTTAAATACATTTTCATGTATTCTTGAGTATTTCTTAATTTCTTGAGTTGTAAATCATTTGAAAAGGTTTCTGGGTTTCTAATCCTTATTGTCTTTCTCTTGGATTATGTTTTGAGAGATAGAAAAGGATTGTGATTGAGTGAGGTTTAATGTGAGCATTGGAAAAATACTTGTTGTAAGGGTTTAAGTGTGAGGCTACGTTAAAAAGAGTGAAGGGAGGATAAGAGAATTTATGGTACTACCTTCCCTTTTAATTTGTATAAAAATTAATTTTTTAAATCTTATTCTATATAAAAACTATTTTTTAAAAGAATTTCATTCAATATCAACTATAAATACCAATTTTACCTACCTAAAATAAAAATTAAAAACTTAGTAGTAATACTTTTAATTTGTAGAAATGAATTTTTATCTAATTTTATAGTAATAGTTTTAATTTGTAAAATTAATCTATAAAAATTAACTTTTATCTAATTTTATATAAAATAAAATATATAAAATAATAATAATAAAATTAATTTATAAAACTAATTTTAATACAATTTTATAGAAAATAGTAATAGTTTTAATTTATAAAATTAATTTTTATTTAATTTTATATAAAATAAAATAAATAAAATAAATATATAATAATAGCTTAATTTATAAAAAATTTTTTTATCTAAATTTATATAAATAAAATAGATATAAAAAATAAATACTAATAGTTTTAATTTGTAAAAATTAATTTTTTATCTAATTTTATATAACATAGTAATAATTTTAATTTATAATATAATTTTTGATTAATTTTATGTAAAATATAAAAATTTAAATAGTAATAATTTCAATGTACCATTTTATATAAAATAGTAATAGTTTAAATTTTATAAAACTAATTTTTCTCTAAAAGAATCTTATTAAAATAGAAATATAAATAATAATTTTACCTATCTAAAATAAATATGAAAATCTAAATAGTAGTAGTTTTAATTATAAAACTAATTTTTTTTATCTAATTTTACATAAAAATTAGTTTTTATATAAAATAATATTATTCAAATTCAAATATGAATATTAATTTTTACCTTCTAAAATTAATATAAAAAATTAAATAATAATAGTTTTAACTTGTAAAATTAATTTGTATCTAATAATTTTAATATAAATACTAATATTTACTTAAATTATCTAAGTATATATTATATGAATTTGATTTTAAATAAAATACTAAATTTTAATAATTAATTTAAATTAAACTAATGTTATTAGTTGATTATAAAAATATTTATTTTTTCATGAAAATAAAATAAAATAAATTAAATATCAAATGTATTTATTATATATTTTTCAATTGTATTTTTATTAAGTTAGAAAAATCAGAAAAATGAATTACAATATTTAAAAATTGACAAAAGAGTGATGTATCAAAAATAACTATATATTTAAATTATAATATAGTTTAAATATTATATATATACTCAAATGTATATTATTTTATATCTTGAATAATTATATTTATTCAATGATTTTTTAAATTTTATGTAAAAATATAATTTATTAATTAATTGATAATAGTATAAATATAAAATATTTTAAAAATAATATAAAATAAAATATAATTAAAATAATTTTAATTAAAATAAAATATAATAAAACTAGAATAAAAAATATTAATATATATGAAATTATTATAAGAAAATTAATTAAAGTATTGATTTTTATGTAAGTTACTTTAAATTTTAATTCAAATAATAACAAAATTTTAAAATAGAATTTTAAATAATATTTATAATAAAATTTTTTAAAGTGATAAAATTTTTTATAAAAATGATATATATAATAATAAAATTTTATTTAGATTAGAAATATACGTAATAATGGAATTTTAAATAGTATATAAATAATAAAATTTTAAAATGATATGATAAATATAATAATAAGATTTTATTAATATAAAATTATGTTTTATAATAAAATTTTAAATAATAAGTAATATTTTTAAAAAAATTAAAAAATATTAGAAAAATTATTAATCGGAGCACAGGACGAATGAGAAAAGGTTAATATGGAATGTCAAATGACAATAAACTTAATGTAGAGGTATAGTATTATATTAAAATTTTAATATTGAGACTGGTAATCTAATAGTCAGAGTTTGAAAAGAAAATGAAAATTTTCAATTGGAAACTTTTCTAAACAACACTAGATTGGCACTTGAATAAATTACCAACATCGCCGGCTATATCAAACACCCAGCTCGTATGTTGAAAAAGTTGGTCATTTTTACCCATGTCTTCTACTTTTAAATTTTTTTTATTTCTTTTTTCAATCATTTAAGATAAAAATCAGTGATGGATTAACAAAAGAAGCTTCACTTGCTAACAAATCTTATCCAACTTTTAAAAAAGTCTAGCAGAAGTTGGTAGATGTAGCTTTCCTAATTGTTGCTGTTGTTTTACAGTAAAGACCTAATGAGTCATATCCACTAATTATAAGGAATTTCAGGCTGCTACTAATGCGCCACTGCTACCAATACCCCAACCAAATTAATTAATCATCTCCCTCTCCTTTGTAAGAGTGTTATTTAATTCCCAACAGATACTATTATTTTTAACGATTATAAATGACTTGTCAAATACCACACACTGTTGTTTCTTTTATTATACGCTTACATTTGAAAATCTTGAAAAAAATCAACGAATAGAAATTACATAGAAAATAATAAATATTCTCATGAAAGTCTGTAATCAGCATGAAAAACAAAATCTTAATTAATGTACATGTTGTGTAGAACTTGCCAGATGTGAGGCAGCTCTACCGATCATATAGCAATATCCAAATATTTGGCATAGAAAGCTCTATAACAATGATTGAACTTTACTGTTCTAAACACAGGCAATTTGAAGTCCAATCATGGGTTCTGTTCAACCGTATGAATCTACAGAACCAAACCAACCACCCAAAACACAGATGTTGCAATTTTGCAAATACAACCTTATCGTCTATAAGCATGAGGAGTGCACGTGCGCAGAAGGTATCAAACGACTCCATAAATAATCTTACATTAAGACCTTAAATTCTGCGTCCTTTCCCATGTCTTAAATGCCAAGTTTATTATAAAGTCTGGCACCCATTTCCTGTATTTAAGTGTTGATGGCAATGGAAAAGACTAGTTTTATTATGGACCTCAAATGGGTTCACAAACATATTCATTCCATGGTTTCTCTAGCCATACCAAACTTCCATTCGCATTAACTGTCACATTTACATTTTATGTTCTCATAGTTGCCTTACTACCGGTAACTTGTATGAGCTAAACTTCCAATTTCAACATTATTTCTTTGCTCCCCCTTAAAAACAAGGAAATGATCAAGGAAACAATGCATACAAGTAATGGGGTCGTCGAGAAAAATATACATAATCGCATATTTAATGCATCGCACATGGCATGATAAGCTGCAAAATATAATTAATAATTTATGAATTAAAAGTACATTCAATTTAAATAATTTGATTAAATAGTTTGACCAAAATGTCCCTTGTTTATGAGTGATGGGTGGTGGTTAAGTGGGAAGATCTTTGTTTCTTTTTTTTCAAAAAAAAACTAAACTGGGTGGAAAGATTGATACGCAGCGAAGGAGTATTTGTTGAGATGGATTAAGAATTTCACAAGGTCGGGGTTAGCCCTGCGGCCTGACCCATTTAGGGAACTCCAGATATTCAAGCCCGAATACCCATCATCCAAATCTAATCCTATATATATACGCATTTAATCACATACAAATCCTTCCCGCCAACATTTTTCTGTTTGTCTGCTTTGGTCTGATTTCAAATCTTGCTCGTTTCTCGCTCTATTTCTTGGGTGATACCGATTTACTTTGATTGTAGTAAGCCTAACAGTCCATGACCTGGAATCATTTCAATTATTTAATTTTGATTTCTCTTGGCCGTGTTGTTTTGTTCTTTAAAGTTCAGTTCTTTGCTCAAACCCTAAATTGTTGTTAGCTGCTTTTATTTGTTATGATTTCATCTAGAATTGGATTCACTGCTCTCAGATGAAATGAAATCGCTGATTTGGAGATTGGAGAACCCATCTTGTTTCTTTTTTCTATTAATCTAAAATCTGGCAAAGAAAATCTAAACAGAAATTTACGCACTTTTACATTCTAGGTATATTTTTTTTCATTAAAAGCTGTCTCTGTTTTTTTTTTTAACATCAAAAAGCTGTGAATCAATTCATCCGCGTGTCATTGTTTTTTTTTTTTTGTGGTCGTTGAATCCTTCACTATTGCTAG
The DNA here is from genome assembly GCA_948192965.1 of Dalechampia spathulata. NCBI lineage: Eukaryota > Viridiplantae > Streptophyta > Magnoliopsida > Malpighiales > Euphorbiaceae > Dalechampia > Dalechampia spathulata. Next base: position 17,592 of record CANYBF011877025.1, on the reverse strand, counting down.
GGAGACTGTCTGTGGTGTTTTAGATGATTGGTTATGGTTGCTAACAAATTTAGAAGCAAGTGAAGCAGTTCTAATTTGAAGTATCGTACAGAATTGGGTTGTAGGTCATTGTTGATTGTTTGTCTTCACTACTTGCAGAAAAGCTGTACTTAAATGAAAAAACAAGCGGCAAAGGCAGTTGAAGCTCCAATCAAGCGAAAAGCGGGGGCAGATCGGACTCAAGTCGGCAAATCTGCTAATAGAAGTAGGGGGCAGCGTCACAAATCAGCAGGTTTTGGCAATTTTTCATATTTATGTCACTTTATGTTGTGTTTGATAAAATTAAGTCCATTAGTTTCATGGAATTCATATACTAATCTTTAACGTGTTGGTTTATATGAATTGTAAAGTTATTATATGGTGCACCATTTGTCATACATGAGAATTGACATGCAAGCGAATAGTTATTTGCAAATGAGGCTAATAAATTGAACCATTAAATTAGCTATGTGTTTTAACCTATTTCTGCTTTTTAGTGGTATTTTGCATAATATTCAACTAATTTTATATATAATTATACATTTAACCAGGCGTTGTTTGTGATGAATAATGTGCAATGGATTTCATAACATGGTTGGATTATTGTAAAATGCTTTCTTAGAACTTTCCAGAAATGGAAAATTGACTTAAAATGGAATTGAATCCTTTCTTGTTTAAATTTTCCAAGTTATGTTAAGTTTACATCATTCTCTCAATTAGGAAAAACTGATCAAATTTTGGCAAAGCAAGACAAGCAAATTCCATTATTTGGGCCGACTGAAGCATTAGGTCCACTTCTTTTAGAGGAAGGTAAACTTTCTGCAGAAAAAGCAACGCCTAAGCAATATCCAGAACATACCAATCATCTTTCTGGGAAGATCAAGCTTCAGCTTTATCCATCAGATGAGATTACTCGCATGGGATTGGAAAAGGTAAAACAGTTGGACATGTATAACTAAAAGTAGGTTGACTTTTAACACAAATTTTTATTTGAAAAATTGATTTTCCTATATAGGATGGATATCATCCATACTTAGAGCTCACTCTAAGTGCTCGAAAAAAGATATCTTCTATACTTAAGCATCTAAATAACAAGTGGGGTTGTTCAAGCATTGTCACTGGGCAGCCTGTTCTTTTACCATACAATGCACGTGAAAATTTAGCTAGTTGCAGATGGACGTTGAATGACATTGATCTCAGGGCAAGTGACATCTATGCAGCTATTGGAAGCCCTTCTGTTTTCCGCTTAAGGTCTTGGTTATTAACTGTCACCTTACATTTGAAAATTGTACCAATTAATTTAAATCTCTGACTAGATGGAATCCATGTGAAGGTACGCCTGGCTCTCCGATTGTCAAAATAAATCCTCTGAAGTGCCATCAACATTAACTTCCTCGGACAATTGCTTACAACTTGAGGGCATACAACAAGTTTGCACTGGAAACGTAGAAAAGATGTATTGTACGGAGAAACAAGTTGAGGAAACTAGCAAAGAATTAAACATCTTTGTCAGTGGAGTAGCAGATGTAAGTGTAGCAGCAGATAAGACTTTTGATGTTCATATTTCTCTATCTTTGATATATCAATTTGAGGAAAAACTGAAAAAAGAATAGTGAGATGTGTTTTTATTATATCTTAACACCAATGTGACAACCCTTGTTTATATAAGCAAAAACCTAGTCTAGAAGGAAAAAATCTTAGAAAAATAGTAACATAATTACATAAATATTATAGGAATAAATCACCTAAAGTCATGTATAACTATTTAGGTAGGAAATTTATAATTTCCAACCCTCCTCCTCAAGTTGGTAAATGGATATCATCCATTCTAAGTTTACATATTAGTTGTTGGAACACATTTTTAGGCAACCCTTTAGTAAGCATATCAATAAGTTAATCTTTAGTAAGACAAATGGAGTACAAATCAATCCATTATCTAGTTTTTCTTTGATGAAATGTCTTTCAACCTCGACATGCTCTGTACGGTCATGTTGAATTGGATTATGAGTTATACTGATAGCTAACTTGTTATCACAATAAAGCTTCATCGGTCCTTCCCGCGTAATCTTGATGCCATCAAGTATAATCTTCAACCATAAAAGTTTGCAAACTCTAAGTGCCATTGCTTTAAATTATGCTTCAATGCTAGATCTAGCAACTACAGTTTGTTTCTTGCTCCTCCATGTTATTAATTACCACCTAAGAAAGTATGATATTCAAAAGTAGATCTTCTATCAATAAGAGAACTCACATAATTTGCATTTTAATAACATTCAAGAGTTGGGTTTTCACCTTTTTTAAACATAACTCCTTTCCTAGGAGAGCCTTTCAAATATTGCAAAACTTTGGTATCTGCTTTGAAATGTGTTTCCTTAGGATTATGCATGAATTGATTGACAACACTTATTGCATAAGTAATATCGGGTCGAGTATGCAACAAGTAGATATGCCTCCTAACTAGTTTTTGGTAGGACCCTTTATTAATAAGCTTATCTTCCATAACATCTTCCAAACATAAACCAAAAGAGTACACTCTCCATGAAGTAGAGTGTCGAACAAAAAGTGTGATCACCTTGACTTTGTCGAAATCCCAAAGCAACCATGACTTTGGTGCATTGACCAAACCAAGCATAAGGGGGTTGCTTGAGGTCATATAGAGCCTTGTTTAATTTTCATACCACCCTTTGTTAAGTTGGGAAGGTAAAACCCAGGGGAATCTCCATATAAATTTCTTTTCCAAGATCTCCATTAAGAAAGACATTCTTGACATGAAATTGTTGAAGTAGCCAAGAATAAGTGGTAGTTAGAGACAACAAAATTCTCATTTTAGCCATCGGAGCAAAGGTCTCCAAGTAATATTTTCCATAAGTTTGAGTATACCTTTTAACAATCAATCTTGCCTTATATCATTCTAGTGTGCCATTAGATTTTTTTTTTTTTATAGTAAACACCCATTGACTCCCTAAAACATTATTCTAATCCAAGACTGAAGTTCTTTAAAATAAGACTGTTGTTCCATAAAAGTAATATTAGCAAAAACATATATTGTCTTTGAAGGAGGATGATAACACTTGTACTCTTTTTGGGTGGATGAATACCTGATAAACACACATTTTTGAGCTCATGGATCTAGTTTGTTCTTATTTAGAGAATGAATATGAACAAGCATAACACATCCAAAATTCTTATGATCAAAATATTAGATAGAGAATGTTTAGAAAATTATGATTACCTTTGCATTGGACTCTTAAAACCAAGAACTTTGGTTGGAAGTTGATTAATTAAATGATTAGCAATTAAAATAGCTTCTCCCCATAAATATTTGGACACATGATTCTGAAATAAAAAAGACTTTGTAACAATCATAAGATGACCATTTTTCCTTTTAGCAACAACATTTTGTTGGGGAGTATTCACACTTGAAGATTCATGAATAATCCCTTGCTTATGAAAAAAAATCTAAGGATTGATTAAAAAAATCCTTTGCATTGTTGGATCAAAATCTTTTAATTTCAATGCCAAATTGAGTTTTAATCATGATAAAAAAATAGGAAAAATTGTGCTCACATCCAATTTATTTTTTAAAAGATAAATCCATATAACACGAGTACAATCATCAATAAAAGAGAAACCAACAGGCTTCAAAGATATTAGTAACAGTTGATGGTCCCCAAATATCACTATGAATAAGAGCAAATGGAGTAAAAGTTTTATTATTACTAATAGGAAAATAAGCATGTTTGTGTTTAGACAATTTGTAAATATCACAATGAAATTGTTCAACACTCACATCTTTAAATAAGGAAACATAGTTTTCAAAATAATAAAGGTAGGATGACCTAGTCTAATGATGTTGAAGCCAAATTTGTTTGCTTTAGACTCAGAATTACAAACAAAAGTACACAAACTCGTTATTCTACTTTGTTCAGTTGATCCTTTAAGAAAGTACAGACCACACCCTCTTCTCTAGCATGCCCAATCACTTTGTTCTTGCTATTGTCTTGAAACTCACAATAGTTTGGATAGAAAAACGCATTACAATTGGATTGAGTTAAAAGCTTATGAACAGAGATAAGACTTGTACACAATTTAGGGATATGAAGGACATCTTTGAAAGTGAGGGATTCATTTAGATGTAAGTCCCCTCGATTAACCATAGTGGTAGCTGATCTACTTGCGGTAGTTATTTTTTTTATTGCTAGAGATAGGGATTTATGAATTACATTTTTGGACAAAATTAGTCATATGATTAGTTGCATCAAAGTCGATAATCCAAGAATTATGAAAAACATTATTAGAAGCATTTAGGGAATTAGAACTAGAATGTGGTTATACAATGAGATGAAATACCTGAGAATACCAAGCACTAGTACCTGTTGAAGTTTATGGTTGAAACTTTGCTAGTAATTCTCTTAACTTACTTATCTCTTTGTTATTAAAGTTGTCTTGATCCTCCATTTTCAAAGTAGTAATATAACTTTGTCCTTGTCCTTTCTAGTGCCTTCCTTTTGTAGTTGGAGACTTACCATGGTAGAATAAAAAAGAAGATTGTGAGAAAGTTGTGTCTGTATCCATTTAGATTAGGGTATTTATACAAGTAATGAATCAATATAAAAGGAAACAATTAAAATCTAACTCGTAAGATTTCTCCCTTTGATCTAATCATGTCCTAACTATGAGCAATTGTTACAACAATTACAACTGTTGCACTTCCTCTCAAGCTGGAGCATAGATGTTTATCATGCCCAACTTGTTACAAATATAATTAATTTGAACCCTATTACATGCCTTGGTGAAGATATCTCGGAGTTGAGCATTGGTTTTTACCAAACCTGTGGACATCAAGTTTTGCTGAAGCTTCTCTCGAATAAAGTGGCAATCAATCTCAATGTGTTTTATCTTTTCATGGAATATTGGATTTAAGGCAATATGAAGAGTAGCTTGGTTATCACATCATAGTTTTGCTAGTAATGTAGTAATCTTACTTTTCAACGAGATCAAGTTACCTCTTAAGAATACACGTAAACCTGTAGTTGACCTCCTATAAATCTTAGAACTTGCCCAATCAACATCAAAAAAACATTCAATATTATTTACATTCAATATTATTATGTTCATAATTCTTATAAAAAATACCATGATTAGGAGCTTCTTTCAAGTAATACAAAATTTGTTTTAAAGCTACCCAATGGTTTATTGTTAGAGAAGACATAAATTAACTAACCACATTGACAAAATGAACAAGGTCAGGTTGAGTAATTGTACGATAATTCAGCTTACCAACCGGTCGTTTGTATTTCTCAGGATTTGAAAATGGCTTTCCATCATCTTTGATAAGTTGTAGATTAGGAGTTATCAATGGGGTAGAGGATTTAGCATCAATTTGTTACGTATCAGTGTCGTTCAAAAGGGCATTAAGGATTTTTTCTCAGTTTATAAAAGCATGACTTGGGCAAAAGAATTATTAACTGCAGTACTATTATTTAATTTTACCATATTTTCTATTATTTGGAATTATCCTTTTGTAGGTGCCAGCATTGTTTAGAGTATAGGTGCTATATAGGACAATGTAATACTAATTGCATGACACATATATGAAATTATTCTTATCCACTACCTCTCTCTCTCTCTCTCCCTTTTTCTTTGGTTATCTATTGTTGTTAGGGCCTGAAACTAACACAATTTTTCCTGTTTCTATGAGAAGATTAAGAACGTACTTCCTTTGAGATAGAAAGATTCCTTTCTTACTTCTAGTCACCTCAATACTCGAGAAATATTTTTGACATTTCCAATTCCTTTGTCTGAAATTGGGTGTTCAAAAAAGTTTTAAGGGAAGTGATGTTTGATTTATCACTATCAATAATGACAATATCATTAACATATACAACAAGAAGAATTATTCCATATTTAGATCTTTTATAGAAAACAGAATTATCACAAATACTTTTTATCGTTCCAAACTATTGAATAGCTTCATTAAACTTTTGAATCATGCTCTCGGACTTTGTTTCAAACCATATAAAGATTTTTGAAGTCAACATACCTTGTGATTCTCTCCCAAGCAACAAAACCAAGGGGTTGCTCTATGTATACTTCTTGCAAATCATCATGTAGAAAATCATTTTCGATATCTAATCGATGAAGCGACCAATCATGAGTGGCTGCAAAAGAAAAAAAGGTGGACAATGGTCATTTTGGCAACTGAGGAGAAAGTGTCGGAGTAGTCAATACCATAAGTTTGGGCATAACCTTTGGCCATAAATCTAGCTTTCAATCAGGAGTTTGTACCATCAGGATTTACTTTTACTGTGAACATCCATTTGTACCCTACCCCCTATTTTCTTGCAGGTAATCTATCAAAGTTTAAGTACCATTAGCATTTAAAGCAATCATTTCTTTTGTCATTGCCTGTTGCCAGCCAAAATTAGATAAAGCTAAATAAACAGTTTTGGGTATAGTAATGGAGTTTGAAAAGGCAATGAATGAATAAGTGTTGGAAGATAAAGAATCATAGGAAACAAATGAAGAAATGGGGTGAGTACATTGACTTTTACCTTTATGAAGTGCAGTAGGAACATCAAGATTTGTGGACGAGGAGGTTGGTATTGTACATGAGTTTCTTGAATGATGATGCCTGACATAGATTTGACCAAAGCAGGGTTTAGGTGGTAGTAGTGGTGGTGGTGGTATGGTTGGGGTTTCATGAGTAATGTTAGTATATTGGAGAAAGTTATCATTCTTCCCCGATTAATGATAGGGGATGGAGATTGAAAATAAGGATGTGATTCCTTAAAATTGACATCTAGAGACATAAGATTTGTTGGAGTTTTGGAGAATAACAATGATATCCTTTTTGGAGTCTAGAATAACTTAGGAAAATGCATTTTAAAGATTTTGGGCTAATTTGATGAAATGAGGACGCACATCTATAACAAAACAAGTATAACCAAATATCTTAAGTGCAACAGGAAATATAGGTTTATTAGGAAACAAAGTAGAATATGGAGTGGTACCTTGAAAGAAAGGAAAATGACATACAATTGATGAGAAAACAAGTTGTAGAGATAATGTCAGCTCAAAAGGAAGGCGGCACTAGTATGCCATTTTAGATCATAAATGATTGAAATGACCCAGAAAGATATTCCTTGCATTATCATTGTGTAAATTTGCATAAAGACATTAAAATGTTTTCATACTTCAGCATAAAAAGCAAAGAAATGTGAAAACAATTCAATTTCATTAGATATAGCCATGTTATACAAGAGTAGTCATCCACAAAATTGATAAAATATCTAAAACTTGTTTAGATGACATTGGATAAGGACCTCAAACATCAAAATGGACTATCTCAAATGGTAAACGGGCACGTTTATTAACATGAGGACCAAGTGGACCATAGTGGTGCTTGACAAATTGACATGACTTGCAACTCAAAATAGAAAGATTATTAAACTGTGGACATAATATTTTTAACATGGATAGAGATGAGTGATCTAACTGACAATGAGTCTCATAACGGTTGGTAGTCTATGAACAAGTTAATGATTTGGAGATGGAGGTGTCAAGGATGTATAAGCCAATAGACTCGTGCTTTTTACCAATAATCCTCTTTGTTGTAAGATCTTAAAACAAACAATAATCAATAAAGAATGAGACATAACAATTTAAAGCTCGTGTGAGTTTGCTAATAGAGATTAAGTTGAATGACAAATTAGGTAAACTTAGCATAGATGATAAAGGAAGATTTGATGTTGGGTGAACAGTACTAGAACCAAGAACAGTTGAGGTAGTTCCATCTGTTAAGGTAACAGATGAAGTAGAATAGGTGTGAAAAGAAGAAAATAAGGTGGAATTACTTGTCATATGATCAGTAGCACTGGAATCAATGACCCAATTGATCGAGGTGGATAAAAGGCAGGACTGTTGATTACTTGGTTGATCGGTAGAGATAAAAGAACATGAAGGTTTTATTTATAGCCTTTTGATATGGGATGAATTTGGTAAAGTCATCCGTCGAAATCATAACAAAGTTCTCAACATTGTTAGAAATAGCAACATTTGCATAGGATTTTTAAGTGAATTGAGCTTGTAACTTCTTATAAGTTTGTATGGTATGACTAGATTCGTAACTATGAAAACATACAATCTCATTTTTATGAGTGACATTGTTCCTTCTATTGCTATCAAATGGTTGTCCAGGTTGATGTTCACTCGTACTACTAACAAGAGCACTTTTATGAAGTTGTGGAGTTGATGATACTTCTGGCAAAGGACATGAATAAATGTCTCATGTAAAGAAGGAATTTGGGATCTAGAGATAATATGAGATCGAGTAGTATCAAATTCTGAAAGAAGATCAACTAGAAAACTCATAATAGTCATTTTTTTAAGATTGCTATGTTGAACCTGAACATTCAGTCTAAGCAACATTAATATCTTGAATTCTTTGTAAATCTTCTTGAACTCTATGAAGTATATAGTGATAGATTTATCTTGCTTTTTAGCATGATAAAAAGCTTTATAGGCATTATAAGTCTGTGTAATGTTGCCCTTCCCGGAATATAAGAATTCAAGATATTCCATCAATTCTTTGTCAATATCGTAGTAATTAGTAAGGCTAATGACTTCAGATGTAATGCAATTATGGATTTGGATAAATAAATGAGCATCTACCCCTTTCCATTGTAAATATTTCTCATTGTCACTGTTTGATGTGACACTTAAATTCATCATGTGGTGGAGGATTGTTAGTCAAGTGTTTATCTTGCTCAATGTTGAGCAATTACATATGAACAACCTTTCTCCAATCGGAATAATTTGATTTATTCAATTTTTCTTCACTAATCTTTGCTGGTGTAGGGATTACATAAGCAATAGTAACCTTGTTTCTGCCATTGTGAAAGAAAATTAGGACCCAAGGAGTAGGATAGCAAATCAACAAAATAGCCACTAGAGTGTGAAGGGATCAACTCGATGTCGGAAACCAGAATTGGAGTCGTGACTGGTGATGCATGCGCCTCCATGTGCTGGCGTGTGGGAATGAGCAGAAACTTGGATCGGAGCGTGAGACACACGTGCAGCTCTTCTGGTGACCAGATTTTGGGTTTTTGCTAGTCGACGGCTGGCGGTTGTAATGATGTGGGCAGTGGGAATAAAAGATCACACAACTTGGGTGACCTAAGGAAAGGGACACTATTGCTCACTAGGGCAGAGTTGCTCACGAGACTAAAATAGAAATTCAGACCTCTTGGAGAGGCTATGATACCATGTAGAATAGAGAAGAAGATTATGAGAAAGTTGTGTCTATGACTATTTAGATTAGAGTATTTATACAAGTAATGAATCAATATAAAAGGAAGTAAATAAAATCTAATTCCTAAGATTTCTCCTTTTGATCTAATCATGTCCTAACTATGAGCAGCTGCTACAACAGTTACAACCATGAAGTTTCCAACATCTCTCTCTTGTATGACGAGGTTTGTTATAATAGGTGTAGAATAATGGATCTTTATCAATGGTTGTCTTTTCAAACTCAACACCACCATTATGACTCTTGATGTTGTTTTTAGACACCAATGCAAAACTATCGATCATCATTTTTTCAAACATAATTCCTCGTCTTCCTTCTGCTAAAACAAGAGAGCTTGTTTGTTTTATTAAGATAAGGCAAACTCTCTTTCCCAAGAACTTGTACTCGAACAACATTAAATTCTACATTTAATCCAACCAAGAATTCATATATTCTATCTTTTCAAGAACCTCTTTAGAGTTGTAGACTATAGTTCATTTTGATGCATTGATAATGATTCAACTTTGGCCGTAAGCTTTTCAAGAGATTGGAATATCCAGTAATAGTACAACTCCTCTGCTTGGTTTGAGAAATTTTTGACTTAATTTCAGTATCGTTAAGAGTATTCCATATGTCTTTGACAGAGGCCAAAAACATATAAGTATCACTGATGTCAGGATCCATGGAATTTGCTAGCCAAACTATTATCATGTGATCCTCTTCCTCCTAAGCATTAAATTTTGGATCCTTTGGGGTGGAGGACCGGTTAAATGACTAAATCTTTCTTGTTCAAGATCATTTGAACTAGTGGAGACCACTTCAAATAATTCTTGCCATTCACACGATAAGCTGCTTGAATATTTTGCAATTCATTAGAACCATGGTTGGTGTTCTCAAAAATAGCGGCAGCATGCTTATCTTTTTGCTCTTCTTTTTGCTCTCAAAAATCATGACGTCTATTTCCATTGAAGGTACGCATGCTGCTGCTATTTTTGAGAAAACCAACCATGGTTCTAATGAGGGCAGGCTTAAAAATAAGTCTGGAATGGGAATCGATGGTCACAAAAATGAAAAACAGGTTCATGTGTTCACGCATGGAATTTTGGTAGCGGTTACCGGTTGCACGTGGGATTCTGACAACGGTTACTGGCAGTGCGTGGAGAAGTTTTTGGTGAAGAAACTTCGATGGCAGATAGATCGACAAATTCCGACCAGAATCATATGGGTGGTGTTTAATTACCAACCCTTGGAGAAAGTTTCGGTATTGGAGATGACCAGAAAAAAAAAAAAGAAACCTTAAGTAGGCTCTGATACCATAACAAAAAATAGAGAAAAGAATAGTGAGATGTGTTTTATTATATCTTAACACTAATGTTACGACTGCTATTTATACAAGAAAAAAATTAGTCTAGAAGGAAAAAATCTTAGAAAAACATTGACATAATTATAGAAATACTACGAAAATGAATCATTTAAAATCATGGAGAACTATTTAGGTAGGAAATCTGTAATTTCCAACACAGTTTATGCTAATGTATGTTAGACTTGAATAGTTGAATTGGTGATCTGTTTGCACCAACACATGTTATAGAGGAGTGGATCTCAAACTATTTGGACGTTTATGGCTCAGACAAATATTGGAAGTTAAATGATTAAGATGATCTGGATCTGCATGTTAATTTGTAGGTTACTGGTGAAATTTAGTTTTGATTGACCGGAGCATTTCAATTGATGTCACTTGATACATGTTATATATATATATATGAAGTTTAGTTGGAATATACTTCTTAAAATTAAAGGTGGTGTCTTTCTGAGCTTTGTTTATTTGAGACCAAACAGTGTAATGATGTAAAGGTGCATGCTACAATAGGACAGTCATCACTGTGGGATGATTCTCTAACTAACATAAGCATTGGAGGGCTGCTATCTGAAGCATCTCTGCAGGGCAAGTTCAGTAGTGATCAAAAACTGGATGGAAGCAATCCAGGCTTACATTCATCTCAGTTAATCACTGATTCATTCGATGCTTTTATTATGTCCCAAGTAAATCATTCCCAAGCTCCAAGGCTGCCTCATGGTACAAGCTCGTCCATTTTGGATGCTGAAGATACTTGCCATGCATTTACATTTCAAAAGTTCTCTTCCTCAGCCAAAGATACTGTTGCTATGGGTGGAAATGCTTATTCTCAGACCTCCAGCCAAGATGCTCTTTCCAAATCATTCAAAAATCCAAATCTTAACGAGGTTTGTCCATTTTATATAGTTTTCACCTATTCTTACTCATATATCACCATATGATCATGAAGAATGCTTGCATGAACTAAATTTCAGTGCCTTAATGAGAGTCTGTAGAAGTGTTGAACATTCATGTTGTAGTTTATTTAATCAGTCCATTGTTTGTGTTGCTTTTACATAATTTGTTGTTCAATGTTAACTCTGATCAGGGACTTAAGTTCTCTCTTTCATTTATTTGGATCTTCATAATTAGAATCTACAAAAAATGATTTTAAAGTGGGTGGTTGTATGGATTTGCTTCTCACATATTCAAGAGTCCAAGTAATCTGAGTGTTTTACTTTGATTTTCAGGTTAGCATCCATTCTGTCCTTCCACAGAGCCATGGTTGTCAAGATTCTGAAACAAACCTCTCACTGTGTGCTCGATTATACAGTGATGAAAGCAGCCTTGGATTGTCTGGGATAAAATGGGTATGTAAATTTGTAATTATGATATATATATTTTTGATATTACCATGCATTAAACCTTCAAAAAGAATGACGGTCATTCATGGTGGCTTTATGCAGACGGACTCTTTGGGACCTTTCGATCTCGGCCTTTCTTCTTCTAGAAAGATCATCAGTGGTGACAGCTTAAACCTCAGTAAGATCATCAGCTAAATAGCAGTCTGATTGCATACCAGCTCTTTTAGAGATCTAAAAATCTACTTACCTAACAAGGAATTTCGCTACCTTAGGATTGTTATAGTTACGGATGCCATTCACCGGGACTTCAGTCGCCGGCTCCCCTCTTGAAGTTGGAATGAATAGGAGATGAGAATTGAAAACGAATAAAGCTAAAACATCACAACTGGGTAAATATCATAGAATATCATTATATAGAAGTTCTATTTGTACAAGTTTAGTCAGCCCGTAGAGTGGATGCAGCTGAAAGAAACGATTACGCTCCACTCCAGATGAATCATATCAAATTTCAAGTCTATTTTGGTAATCGGTGTTGAATGCCACAATTGTCTATTCCATCATGCAGAGATATTATTGCATCTGTTCTGTACATTGTTAATCACATCTAACAAGTAGAATGAATATTATCTTTGAATACTTTTGCTTCGTTTTATGATCTGTTTGCCGAAAGCTTAATTTAAGAACATGAATGGCATATACGTATAGTAGTTGGGAAGCACGGTAATACGTAGAAGCGGCAGCAGCAGATTCGCAACTTGAATTTCCACAACTAAAGTGTTAGATTTGCAACTAATTTAATGTGAATAGTTGACGAATACTCTTATAACTTTGGCGAAATCTGATTACAGTATGGTACATTGATGATTCAAGCTTGAAAGTAGTGTTAAAATAAAATCCTGGTGGATTTTAATGAAACTTGGAATATAATTCTGTGGAAGGGACAGATACTGTTTGTTCAAACAACGATAACTAGACCAGCCACAATGGACTTGGTTTTGCCTGCCAAGGTACTCTGTAACTCCTAATCGTAGAAGAACCTCTATATATCATTGAGAATTCAGCCGAGATTCATTGATAATGTAGGAAACAATAACAAGTATGTTATCTCCAAAGTTTTCACTGTACACCAAGGCAGGGACTGCTGAGCAAGTCAAGACTCTGGATGTTCGACCAATTCAGCAAAAGTCCAAAACATTTGCCGGCCAATTTTTTCATTCCAAAATATTTGCCGGCCAATTTTCTCATTCTCTTGTATCATCAAACTTCCATTTTATTCTTCCTTTATCCTTACCATGTTACCTGGCAATCAACATCTCTTCGATTCTTGCTAGCAGAAAATAAGATGGGGTGTGTTCTTGGTAAGAACTCGTCGAGTTCCCCTGTTAATCAGGGGATTGAGAGATTGAAACATGAAAGTGGATATGTTGGAAGAGCTAATGGACAGAGACGGCAAGGGAGTGATCCTGCTGCCGGGAAGTTGTTTAATCGTGAAGGTGACAACAAGAGAGTGGTAGTGGTGAATGGTGCTAATGGACGTGGAGAGGAAGTGGTAACTGTCAGAGAAGGGTTGAAGAATAATGGTGCCGAAAATGTCCCTTTGAAAAATGCTCTGAAGAAGATTAGTGGAGATGAGCTTGTGGATGGATGGCCAAAGTGGCTTGTTGACAATATTCCGAAGGAGGCTTTGGCTGGTTTGGTTCCAAAGAGTGCTGATTCTTATGATAAGTTAGCCAAGGTCGGTGCTTGATCTTTTCATGATCTGAGGTTTTTGTTGGAGCATAGAAAATGATCTTATCCGAAATTGGTTTAACGTTTGCTTATGCAGGTAGGCCAAGGAACTTACAGCAATGTGTACAAGGCTAGAGACAGGGAAAAAGGCAAAATTGTAGCCTTGAAGAAGGTCCGGTTTGATACGTCAGAATCTGAAAGCATTAAATTCATGGCAAGAGAGATAATGATACTACAGAAGCTAGATCATCCTAATGTCATCAAGCTTGAAGGACTTGCCACCTCAAGGATGCAATATAGTCTTTATCTTGTCTTTCCTTTCATGCAGTCAGATCTCACCAGAGTCATCTCACGTCCTGGCCAGAGGCTTACTGAACCACAGGTTTAACTTGATTCTGTAGCTATTGAACTACATGTCAATGAACTAAACCATTGGCTATAAACTTTTTACTGATTTGGATATCTTTGTCATAGGTTAAATGCTACATGCATCAACTGCTTTCAGGTCTGCAGCATTGCCATGAGAGGGGAATTCTACACCGAGATATCAAAGCTTCCAACTTGCTGATAGACAAAAATGGGATCCTGAAAATTGCAGATTTCGGTCTTGCAAATTTCTTCATTCCGAAACCGAAAAGACCACTTACAAGCAGAGTGGTAACACTCTGGTATAGAGCTCCAGAGTTACTCCTGGGTTCAACTGACTATGGAGTAGGAATCGATCTTTGGAGTGCAGGATGCTTGTTAGCTGAGATGTTCATTGGAAGGCCAATAATGCCTGGAAGGACAGAGGTAAAAGGAACTCAAACTCGATGCCTATTGACATGGTAACAAAACCCGTGCTAGATTCAAATACTTTTTAATAGTACATATACTAAAAACTTTGAATCAAACGATACGTTCAGGTTGAACAACTTCATAGGATATTTAAGCTATGTGGTTCGCCATCAGAAGATTATTGGAAGATAATGAGGCTACCAACAAGCTTCCGTCCACCACAGCATTACAGGCCGAGTTTTCAAGAAGCCTTCAGGGATTTCCCCGAGTCTTCGTGGAGTCTAGTGACCTCACTTCTTGCTCTCAATCCTGCATATCGTGGAACTGCAGCATCTGCTCTTCAAAGTCATGTAAATAGCAACAATAACGACTTCTTCTCATAGCTTAAAATGGGAGGATAGGAAGCTTTCTAGTGGTGAATTTTCAATGGGCAATATTGTGTTTATTTATTCTAAATTGGCCCCCTTGTGCTCGCAGTTCTTCAGTACATTTCCATTAGCCTGCGAACTTTCAGGTCTTCCAGTGATATACAAACAGGAGGATGAGACAACTCAAGCCAAGGATCAAAAGAAGTATGTAGCTGTTTGGAATTTTCATAAAATCCCTTCATGTTTATCATTTTTATAGTGTTATTTTTTGGCCTATAGACGTAAGAAATCAAGAAAACGATGCTCTCGAGTAAGTCAGGAAGGCCATGGAAGCAAAATCCTGAGTTCTCACCAAGCCAAAGAAGATGCTGAATCTTCTAAAGAGGTAACAGCCATTCTCCAAACCTTAAAAGTAAAACAGCTGAACAAAATTTCGTGTCCAACTAATTTAGTAAGGCTCATATAGCGAGTAATCTAAGGCTAATTTGTTGTTTATGTTTTCTTGTTAGCATGCGAGAAATGCAGATTCAAACGCAAGCGGGCAAGAGACAGGAAACAACGGTGGAAGTAGCTCAAGTTCGAGTCTAAAACTGAGTACAGGGAAACGAAGTCCACAAATGCGTCCATTATTTTCACCAATTCGGGTTTCACTTTCACGCCAAGACAGATCGATGAGAAGAACCGAAGCTCATCCAAATGCGACCAAGAACATCCAGAACTTCACTCTTTTACAGGCTTCTATTACAGACATTGTCAACCACAATGGAGGATTCCCTAGTTATCGACGTTCTGTCTCTACGCTTGATCTTCGTACTCTTGATCCGGACAAGATCGCTAAACTCTTCGGAATTGAAAAAGAATGATCCTTTGGAGAAACCGTATTCCTTGCTTGAGAAATATTTTGACTTGTTTTTTTTTATTGGAATTCTTCTTGGTTCGTAGATTGTTTGTTTCTTTTGCACTAAAGGACACAAAAAGTTGCTTAGAAATGAATGATATTCTCTGTTTTTCAGATTCATATATCTGTGATTAGTGGTGCAAATAAGTCGAGCCGAGCCGAGCTATACCTAGTTCAAGCTTGACTCGTTTATAATCAAGTCGAGCTCGAACCGAGCTTTTCAAAATTTTTGATGTATCACGAGTTTAAACGAGCCTAATTGAACCTTAAACGAGCTTAATAAATATAAATTTTAATATATATTTTTTATTTTTTATTTAAAAAATAAAAAATTTATTAATAAAGGTATTATATTTTATAGATATTTATAATTTTATATTGATAATTAAATTAAAAAATATTTTTATATATTTTTATGATTATAAATTTATAGATTATATATCTAAAATTAAATTTTTTCATATAAATTAACGAGTTAGCTCACGAGCTTCTTATCGAACAAACTTACAAGCTTAAACGAGTCGAATATTGTTTAGCTTGAGCTCGGCTCATTTATTAAATGAGCTTTACTAAACGAATTTAAATGAGCTTTTATCGAATCGAGTTTCGAGTAACTCATGAACGGCTCGACTCGTTTACACCTCTATCTGTGATTACATGTATGAGATGGGTCGGCATTAATTTAATCCTCGTCTCATTTTAAATTGTTTTAGTTTTATTCTAGTTTTGTAAAGGTTAAATTCCATTTTATTTCAATTATTTCAATTTTGATATAAGATGAGTCCAAATTTCGAGATATTAATATATAATGGAATAAAATAATCATATGATTTTCTATTTATTATCATTTAACTAATAATTATTTCTTTAAAATTTGATAAAATAGTAAAATAAGAAAAATAAAATTTTACATTTTATTAATTTTATTATTATAAAATTATATGATAAAATTAGTAGATAATAATCTTTAAAATAAGAGAAACATAAATTATTGATGATGATGATGATGATGAATAATTAATTACAATATAGATACATATACAACTAAAAGGTAATATTATAATGAAATAAAATTAGAGTTAGACGGAAAAAAAAGATATGAAAAAAAAAATATAAATGATAATATGCATTATCACTATTTTTCTTCATGCTTAAGTTATCTTTTTTAGTCATGTTCTTATGCATTCTTAAATGATTTAATATCATATTATATGATGAATTACATGTATTATTGTCATGCCTTGCATTTTATTCATGTATTGCATTTCATGTTTAAATTCATTCATTTTCTCTATGTTTTGTATAATTTTCATAATTACTTCATATAGCTTAGCAATTAATTCTATTTAGATAGGCTTGCATGCATTTTATAAGTTTTTTAAGGTATTATTTTGCTTAGTATTCTAGTTTTAGGCTTTAGACTTTTAATTTTCTGTATTTAAGTTTAAGATTTAGCATTTTAATGATTTGTGTGAGTCTTACACGAGTCGTGTATGACTCGTACGAGTCGTGTATAACTTGGCCTCTTTAGTTTCTTTTATTTTTCATTTCATGTGAGCCTTATACGAGTCGTGTATGGCATACACTGTCATATCCTCATTTTTAGCACAAAAAGTATTAATGATTTGAGTAATAAAATTTTACCCTATACAATTGAAAATAGGGTGATGATGTGGAATTTTGAAAAAAATGCGCATTTCGAGGTGAAAATTATAAATATTATGATAACAAAAGGAAATATCTATCGGGATTAAGAAATGATGATAAGATGATGGTAGATTAAGTTGAATGCGAAAAATAAGCTCGAACGTGTA
>CANYBF011876978.1:0-65853 GCA_948192965.1 Dalechampia spathulata | reverse complement strand
ATGCATTTAATCAAACTAAAACATATATTCATCAACCCTCCATACTTGACTGAATCTTCCTCTCCTTGTACAAGATATTTTACATCATTTTAATTCAATATAAAACTTAATTCATTGTAAATACATGTTATTCTTTCATTACCCATCATTAAATCAACTTAAAACCACCTTAACTCAAAAATTCTCAAAAATCCCTAATTCATCTTTTACTTCCACCAACTTAATTTCAACTTTTTCCAAGATAAAATTTATATCAATAGATAGAAAATTACAAATTACTACTTTTTCTATGAAAATCTTTTTAAAGAATCATGAAAAATGGTTAGAAATTACCTTAAAAGATTGATTTTCCTCTTTCTTTCTCCTTCCCCTTTGATTTTTGACTTCCTCCCTTATTTCCTCCTTACTCCTTATTTAATTAATAAATATAAGACTTAAAGGTGGTAAAAAAACCACTTTAGTCCTTAAATTTTTAATGACTTACACTTTAACCCCTAAACTTTCAATTTTTCCAAATAGATCCTTCCATAATCTTTAAATATTATAATTAGGCCCCTCAAAGTTTATTATTAGCAATTTAATCCCTAAAATTAGAATTTTCAATATTGCCCTTACCAATTTTCCAAAATTCTAACTTTACCATTAAACAATCCCAATAATACCAAATGTGTCCTATTCGATATTCTTAGTTATATTTCAATCCCGAACACCTCCAAATAACTTAATAGAATCCTCCTTTTACTTCGGACAAGATTCCATAGCTTAATTCGTCTAAAACAGCTTACGTGATTGAAAATCACACATTTCCCAGGGAGGTCACCCATCCTCCCCATTTAAGCACATTTAACTTTTATACTTCTAATTCGTATATTAAACTTAGTTTTTATCCCGAATGTTATTTTATTCCACTATATTCCTTTTCTCGAATACGTTATATTTAGTCTCCGCGATTAACCCAATTATGCTTATGTAACTTAAAATAAGCTTAAATCCAAAATTCTCAAAATTTACATTTATGCTATTAGTTCATTTCTTAAGAATTTATATACACATTCTTCTAGCCCCTTATTTACGGATGTAACACTAAGTATCCATTTCACTACTGACTAGTGTTCTTTACCAGGACTAGAGAGGAACCAAATGACTACACCAACTGCATGAGCTATATCTGACCTTGTGCAAACCATAGCATACATTAAGCTACCAACCGTGGATGCATAAGGAACCTTCTTCATCTCATTGCTTTCTTTATCACTTGAAGGACACTGTTTAAAACTCATCTTAAAATGACTTACAAGTGGAGTGCAAATAGGTTTGAACTTGCTCATGTTGAATCTCTCAAGTACTCTTTCAATATATTTCTCCTGAGAAAGCCAAAGTTTCCCATTCTTTCTATCATGAGTAATCCTCATGCCAACAATCTATTTTGCCAGTCTTAAGTCTTTCATTGCAAAAGATTTATTTAACTCTTTCTTCAGCCTTTGAATTTCCTTAGTATCATGATCAATAATTAACATGTCATCCACATAAAGCAAGAGAATAATAAAGTTACCATCAAAAAACTTTTTCATGAACACACAATGGTCAAAAGCAGTCGTGTTATAACCATGCTCCACCATGAAAGAATCAAACTTCTTGTACCATTACCTTAGAGCTTGCTTTAACCCATTTAAACTCTTTTTAAGCTTGCAAACTAGCTGCTCTTTGCTTTTAACCTTAAACCCTTCAGGCTGGTCCATGTAGATTTCCTCATCTAAATCACCATGAAGAAAAGTGATTTACATATCAAGCTGTTCAATTTCCAAATTCAAACTAGCAGCTAAACCAAGCATAACTTGAATTGAAGACATCTTGACCATGGGTGAAAATTTTTTTTCAAAATCAATGCCCTTCTTTTGACCAAAGCCCTTCATAACCAATCTTACCTTGTACTTTGGTTATGAGCAATTTTCTTTAATTTTTAATCTGAACGCCTATTTATTCTTGAGTGCTCTCCTTCCCTTAAGGATTCTAACCAAATCAAATGTGTGGTTCTCATGCAATGATTTCATCTCATCTTGCATGGCATTCAACCATTCTTTCTTCTTCTCATGTGACATAGCTTCATCAAAGGATTCTGGCTCTCCCCCATCAGTGACAAGTACATACTCATGAGGTGGATATTTGGTAGAATGTTGATAAAGTTTGGAGGACCTTCTCAACTATGTCTCATAAACTGCTTCTTGAACAACTTATTTAAGAATAATAATGTCATCACCAATGATTTCATCTCATCTTGCATGACATTCAACCATTCTTTCTTCTTCTCATGTGACATAGCTTCATCAAAGGATTTTGGCTCTCCCCTATCAGTGACAAGTACATACTCATGAGGTGGATATTTGGTAGAATGTTGATGAAGTTTGGAGGACCTTCTCAATTGTGTCTCATTAACTGCTTCTTGAACAACCTATTCAGGAATAATAATGTCATCACCAATATTAGCTAGTTCAGGATCATCAGTTATTGGCCCAATTGGTAGATCATCATCATCACCATTCTGTAAATCTTCTGCATGATTATGAGGCATCAAAGGAAACTGTAAAGCAGGTATCTGATCTAAAGTAGAAGAAGGAATGGAACTAAAGGATTTCACTATCTCTTTCTGTTCAATATCTTCTAAGATTTGATCTTCAAATAAGACAATATCTCTAATCCAGATAACTTTTCTTTCTTTTGGATCTCATAACCTATAGCCAAACTCATCATCACCATAACCCAAGAAAATGCACTGCTTTATCTTGCTATCAAGCTTAGATCTTTCATCTCTAGGAACATGTACAAATGCCCTGTAGCCAAATACCTTCAAGTGTGCATAAGAAACATCTTTTCTTTTCCATACTCTCTCTGGCACATTAAAGTCAAGAGGAATTAATGGAGAAAGGTTGATCATACCCACTACAGTCTTCATTGCCTCACCCTAAAATGACTTAGGCAGCTTTGTATGAGAGAGCATATATCTGATTCTTTCAACAATAGTTTTGTTCATTCTCTCAGCCACTTCATTGTGTTGTGGAGTCTTTGGAACTATCTTTTCTAACTTGATACCATGTTCCTTGCAATACTTCTCAAATGGACCCCTATACTCACCATCATTATCAGCTTGAATATATTTAAGCTTTCAACCAGTTTCTCTTTCAATTTTGGTATGGAAATCCTTAAAGACATCAAGCACCTGATCTTTGGATTTCAAACAAATGGCCCATATTTTCCTTGACTAATCATTAATAAAAGTAACAAAATACAAAGCTCCTCTAATAAATTTATCAGTCATAGAGCAAACATTAGAATGAATTAAACCAATGACATGTGATCTTCTATGTAGAGGTGAACGATGAAATGCAACTGTGTGTTTTTTTCCAGCTAAATAATGAGTGCAAGTGTTCAAGTTTATACCTTTCAAAGGAAGCAAGTTCTTCTTAGCTAGGATACCAAGACCTCTCTCACTCCGGTGACTAAGCTGTATATGCCACAGATCAATGGAGACATCTTTAACTGCATTTACCTCCCTTTTAATCATCTTAGCTTGTGACAAGTAGAGATCTATCTTCTTGCCTTTAGCAATAACTAGAGAACCTTTGGAGAGCTTCCATTTACCATCTCCAAAGAAGTTATGATAACCTTCATCATCAAGTGTACCAGTAGAGATCAAGTGTAGGCACATATCAGGCACGTCTAACATCCTTCAGTAGCAACTTGCACCCGGTATTGGTTTCTAACCAAATATCCCCAATGCCTACAATGCTACCCATCCCCTAATTTCCCATCCTAACCTGGCTAAAATCTCTAGTAGTATACGATGTGAAAAAATCTTGTCAAGGTGTAACATGATAAGAAGCAGCTGAATCAGCAATCCAGGTGGTATCCTGACAAATTTATATAACCATCATCACAAACAATAGCAACATCACCATCACTAACAACTGTAGTTGTATCACTGTCATCATTTTAATCCATAACTTTACCCTTATGATCTCATTTATACTTTCTGCAATCCCTCTAAAAGTACCCAAGCTTATCACAGTAAAAACACTTGCCCTTCCTTGATTAAGATCTCCCTCTAGGTTTCCATTTGTTTTTCCTATAACTGGACTCTCTGTCTTGTTTACCCAAGAAAATTTATTTTGGCTTCTCCCCAATTTTTTGTAATAAGTGCATGAGACTTTGAAATGCCCGACCCTTTTCTTCATTTCTCTTTATTCAGAATATTGTCCTTCACTGACTTCAAAGTGAGCTTCACATTTGGAGCAGAGTTATTAAGTGACACCACTAAAGTCTCCTAACTGTCTAGTAACGAACTCAATAGAATTAGTGCTTGAATCTCATCATCTAACTCAATTTTCATCAACGCCAATTGATTTAAAAATCCTCAGAAGTTTGTTAAGTGAACCGTAGCATCATCATCATCTCGGTATTTCAAGTTCACAAGGTCTCTTATAACAAAAGCCTTGTTTTGTGCACTTTCTTTAGCAAATGTTTCTTCCAGCATCTTCCAAACCTTATAGTAATCATGTTCCTATAAAATATGGTTGATAGACTTAGAAGATATCATCTCCGAATAGCAGTTGTAGCTTTCCTGTTTAGTGAATTCCATTTCGCCTACTCCATATCGTCAGGTTTCATTCCTCTATTCTCAAGTGGCAAAGCTAAATCATGATAATAAAGGTGATCCTCCATCAGTGTCTTTCATAAAAAATAATTTAAAGAACCAAGTTTTATCCTACTCGAATCTTCCTTATTCATTTTAACTGCATGAGAATTTAATAAACACAATCAACCTCTCTAATACCGCTCTGTTGTGAAAAAATTGCTAATATAATAAATTCACAAACCACAATCCTTAATCTTTTTTTCTCTTTGTGTAATCAAAATTATCAATCAATCAACCAAACCAATCAACAATATCAATAAACATAAAATTAACCAAACAATCAACATCAAAAAATTTACATGGAAAACTTGAAACGAAAAAAACCATGGGACCGTAGTCCACTTCAAACTTCTACTATAATCGAAATAATGAGAACAACAAGTTCTTCTCTAGCTCAACTAGAGGTATACATCAAATCAACACAATAATCATCTCAACAAACGAATCTAATCATCAACAACAACAGAGAAAGAGGTGTCGATCTTACCAGAAACAAGAGACCTTTGAACGATAAGCTCAGTCCAAATTGAAGAGCTCGAAGCTGGAAACAACATATCAAAATTTCATCACGATTGAGTAAGAAATCACCATCCGATCAAGGATCCAAAGATAAAATCTTATCTTGGATTTTCTCTCCTTTTTCCTCTCGGCACTCTCGGTAGAAGCTCTCCCTCTTTTCCTTTTTTTTTTCTTTCTTTTGTTTTGGTCTGCCCACTTGTCTGACCCCTCTTTCCCTTTTCTTTTCTTATAAACACACACACACATAAATCAAAGATGGTCCCCAAATTAGTTGGGAAGAACCACTTACATTAACCTATTATAGTAAATCTAAAACTGAATCCCTTAATTACATTAGATATAAGATTAGCAACAAGCTTTAGGGTGGAAAAGTGATCTCTTATTACATGTAGGGTAAGAGGTAATGATTAACACAGTTCTTACTGTTATACCTTCTTATACTATGTCTTGTTTCTATTTCCTTAAAAAATTTTATAAATATTTAGATGACATTATTTCAAAATTTTGATGGAAGCAAAGACTTAATTAGAATATCATGTAATTAGTTTTGTGGTGTAGTTTCACTCTCCCTAAACATCAAGGAGGTCTCAAATTCAAGGACTTTAATTCTTTCAACGTCGCTTTGCTAATCAAAAATTGTTGGAGGCTCATCACTAATCCAAACTTCTTATCAAGTACTGTTTTAAAGAGTATTTACTTACCAAAAAGGCCTTTTGGATAGCTACTGAGGGCCAAAATCCATCTTGAAGATGGTCAAAAATTCTTGCTGCTGGGAATTCTCTCATGCATGGGCTTAGATTTAATATAGCAAATGGGAACAGTGTCCATGTCCAGGAAGATCCATGGGTACCATATATTCCAAAATTCAAAATTACAACTAACAACCTTCCCCTGTCAAATGTTTATATAATTTATCAGCTGATCAAACCCATTGATAAGTTAAATCATCATATTATTTAATTCAAAGCCTTATGAATTCATCTCCCATCACTTCATAGTAAATTTTGGAACCTTTTTAGGAAAATTGATGTGCTGTTGAAAATTAAAATCTTTCTTTGGAGAGTCATGCACAACACTTTTCCTGCGTATGATAATTTGTAAAAAAGATGAGTTATTCCTACTCCAACTTGTCAGATTTGCTTCCAGGAAGCTGAATTAGTTGAGCACTTAACCTTTTTTTTTTTCCAGTCCTGCAAAAGCAGCTTGGTTTTCTTCCCATATAGATCACAAGCCTAATCCAATTGAATTTTTGCTGTAAATTTACTTTGGCACATTTGGAGAGCAGGAATGCAATGATATTTAATGCAACTTATCCTAATCCTGTCCTCACGACTTCTGCTGCTTCTAAATCATTGGCAAAATATAAGCTACTTTCTATGATCAACAATGATCACTCTTTCTCCATTGCAGGAAGTCATGGTCAGTTGCAAAGATGGTTGCCTGGTGTGCTTAAAATAGATACTGATGTGGTCTTCGACAGCTCTTCGGGGAAAGCCGGTCTAGCTGCAATTTATAGGGATGATGTGGGACGCCTTCTTGATGGTCATACCAAAATGATGTTTTGTTTCTCAGCTTTAACTGCGAAAGCTGAAGCCTTAATTCTAGGGTTACAAGTTGTTCATAAATTATTAAACGATTTCCCATGGCCTCTCTCAGCTGTGTTAGACATCTAGGGAACAAGGTGGCTGATTGGGTTGCTCACTCGACTTTATGGCGCACCCTTCCCTGTACCTGGGTTATGTACCAGCCCCAGATGTTCCACAAGCTGTATAATGACGAATTTTGCTAATGTTAATTCTTCCTTTTGATAAAAAAAAAAAAAAAGAAAGTAAATAAACAAGCTCCAAAGAAACAATAACACAAATGGAAATGAAATTTCTCTGCTTCCTCGAAAATTTCACTCTTCAAGTTGTGCAGAACTATTCAAATTCATCACTACAGAAAACAAGAGAAGGGAGAGGAGAGATAATCGATGTTGAATATCAAACAAATAAATTCGATTTCAAATCTAAAATCGAGCTTGAACTTCTCGTATTCGAACAGTGAACAAAATGTAGAATCAAAGTTTGTTTACTAATTTGATCGACTCATGAATCGATTCATCAGCTATGAGGATATTAGATAGAAGAAGGAAGGAAGGTTAAACGGGTGAATAATTGATCTCCTTGGGCCAGAATAGATCGTCTAAAGATAAAACCTGTAATTTACCTCAATGGCTTTTATCTCTTAATAACAGTGCGATGTTAAAAAAGGGTAAAAATGTTCAGGGTTTCCTTAAAACGATGTCGTCTTAGAACGAGCCTCGGTGTTTACTCTTCCCTAGAAACTGTGGCATGAGAACATTTCAGCGTGATTGGCATTTTTCGCAACAGTGTAGTTTTCTTCAAGCCCTAAATTTCGTCCACAATGAAACTTGTCAGGTCAGTTCTTCTTTCTCTCCCTTTCAAAAAAATCGATTTTCTGCCGTTCCTTTTGCTTGTAGATAACTGTTTTGTGATTTTCTTTTTTGTGTTTCTCTTTAATTCTGACATTCAGGTTTTTGATGAAGTTGAACAACGAGACTGTGTCGATTGAACTCAAGAATGGAACCGTTGTCCACGGCACCATTACAGGTTTTATTTTGTACGCTTTCCTTTCCATCCCAATGCTTATCTTTTAGTAACTACTGCACCATATGTAGATTGGCCTCAAAATGAACCCAGGCTAAAGCACCGTAGAGTACGTTTTACACCGCCTGTTGTATGATTTTAGAGGACATGTTAGGCGTTTTGATGCTTCCTGGAAAAAAAGCATTGAAGAGACGTTTCAGGTTGTGGCCGGGGATGGCTATTTCTTGGCCACAAAAAAAGGTCATAGTCTCTTTGAATCTTGAAACTGCGAGACCAAAAAAAAAAGGAGTATGAAATCCAAAATTTTTCATGTAGCAGTATGGTAAAAAGGAATGGAAGAAAATAAAGCTTGACTAATTAATTTGAAAAAATTATCAAACCTGCTTTCATTTACAGCAAGCAGCAATCTTAAGCAGGCCTTGAGTGAGTAGATTGTTGAAGATTCTACTAAACTGTTGACGAGATTGGCAACTTGGGTACTTCATTGTCCTAGAACAAGAAACCTTTTGGATAATGGACATTAAGGAAGCTGCTTTAGCAGTTCATCGTTCCATCGGATGACCGGGGATTGTCATATATGCACACGTCAAACCACTGTGAAGTACCTATGGAAGCAATTATTCATGTGATTTTATTTTCACGTATTGTTGGGATGTCATTGTCTGATGTTGGTGATGATTATGGAATGTGCTTGTGATTATTCGCTTTGGTTCTCTGCCACACTTCTACAAGTGTTCAATTACTTGATTGCCTTGCATTCGTTCTAAATCTTTCACCTGATTTAACCATCTAGTGTTTCACCTTCCAACTGATTAGAGCATAAGGCTCTTGATATGTAGAAATTCCATTTCTAAAGCAATTCGCCATAACCCCCATGTAGGCTGACATCCTTTAACCCTGAACCAGTGAGTCACCTAAAAGTTTGATTCATTATCACCATGTTAAGTTCAATTCCATTCATTTTTGCAAAGTGTTGTTGCTTGTTGCTGCCGTAGTGAATAGCACTTGTAATAATGTTTGCTGTTGAACCTTGATATGAAGTCTGTCATCCTCGGACTTGTTTTTGTTGTTATAACTTCATGTCGTTATAGTGATTGCTAGTTATCTTTTCTTCAATAATGCCAGCAAGTGTGGGCAACCCTGTGCTGTTTCGATGAGATGCTCTGTTTTCTATTGAATTTGAGTGCTCAAGCTCAAAGAAGGTTTTCTGTAACGTTCATTTTTTTGCAATTCAAATCTGATTTTTCTTTTAACTAGATATATAGGGAGCACGCATGTAACTACGGTGATCATTTGCTGATTGTAGGTGTTGATGTTAGTATGAATACTCACCTGAAGACTGTAAAACTGACACTGAAGGGGAAAAACCCAGTAACTCTGGATCATCTTAGTGTGAGGGGTAACAATATCCGTTATTATATCCTTCCTGACAGCTTAAATCTCGAGACTTTACTGGTCGAAGAGACGCCTAGGGTTAAACCTAAGAAGCCAACAGCAGGTATTACTACTTTCTGTTTTACTACGAGATTGAATGTGTTGCTGGTGGGACTTTTTTTGTATTATTTCTTATTGCTTTTTTTTTTTTGCTGCAAAAATCTAGGGAGGCCATTGGGACGCGGTCGAGGACGTGGACGTGGTCGTGGACGTGGCAGAGGTCGGTAGATATGCTGCACTTGCTCGAAGTTTTGCGCAAGTTTGTTATTATGTGAACACCTATGCGGTAAGGAGACGAGAGTTTTGTTCATTTAGGAAACTTGAAACAACAGCGTCACTATTTGTTGACCTTGTCTGCCAAAGATGCCAACTTCCAGATTTGCATATTCATGTATCCATCCTTGATTTAATTTGGTATAGGACCAACAGAAACTTGAGAACTGATGAGTTGATAATTGTTGGATTTATTTTTGTGCTCCATCCCGTGAATCAACTGTGATCTACCATAACGTGCTTCACCATGTGATCATGAATTACTGTACCAAGTGTCTGTTTTCAATAGGCCTCGGAGATTATGATGGTACAGGGCACCTCCTTCCGGGACCTGAATCTAAAAAGATTGCTGTAAAATTAGCTTGAAATAGAGAAGATACTGGGAATGAGATTGCAGTAAACATTTCTTTGTCTTCATTCATCCAATATAATGTGTTTGATAATGGATACTGAATCTCCATCCGAACCAAGGGATCATGATTTTTTTTTTTTCCGGAAAAAAGAATGGATAGACGAGATCCTGTGAAGTTCTTCACACTTGTGAAGATAGGACTACATCCTAGTCATTTTTTATTAAATGATCAAAGATATTATTAATATAATCTATCATGTTTATTGAAACATAAAAGGGTTCTAATATATATATATATATATATGCTAATAAAAGTAATCATAAGAAAATTAAAAAAAAAAAAAGCAAGAACAAAAGGACGATATAATCACTACAATTCCGTGCTACGAAATCCATATGAAGAAGAACATCATTAGCTTATGAAGAAAGTGACGGTACATCACCCTTAAAATTTTACAAGGGAGGAATGTACAAGAAATGCTGCAGCAAATGCGACTTCAAACAAATAAGAAAGAGTAACTTTCAAAATGAACATTTGAAGCTTCTACTTTCATACCTATTTTCATTTCCTTGGATGATTGTCTCAATTTTCAGATTTGTCTTCCCACCAAATGATAGAGAACAAATTATTAATAGAATTGGGCCGATACACATGTCACTGTATCGTGAAATCAACATTATAGGAGCGTACCTTTCTCTTTCTGAACAAAAATACTTGACAAATTACTTCCAGACAGAAAATCTAAACAAAGATATGGAGTGAGAGAAGCACAAAATGCAGGAACCTCCGAAAGCAACGTACCTGCCTCCATGAATAATCTCATATGAAAACAATAAGCAGAAAATGATACAAAATACACTAAGATTACCTCCACATAAGCAGAAAACATAGAAACGGACATCGATACACTTTCCTCATAACAGTATATTAGTCAAAGAAGTCGAGTGCAAATCTGATTTTACATTTGTCTACAAGCAAACCAAGAAACAAGGGAAGTGAAGAAATACCATTTCCATTTTACAACAACAACAAGCTGACAAACTTAATAATTTTGAGATCATGCATCAGCATGAAATGTCTACTAGACAAAGAACAAAGCTCTTTCAGTTGTTCTGAGACAGCCTCCCGTCGGTAACAAACCAAAGGGAAAAAATAAAACCGAGATCCATTACCCATATAGCCATTGGTGTTCTAGCTACTTACAACAAATTCAAGATCCATAACTTTTTTAGCCTGAGAAACCAATATTAATCTACACGTAGTCATATATATATATATATATATATATTATAAAGAGAGCGAGAGAGAGAGAGAGTCACAGACCATATGAAATCCTATCAGCTATACGTTGCGTTATAATAAGTACTTAGTTAGATACCTGCCAACCATACGAACATGAATTGCGGTAAATACTCCATTCAAAATACGAAGGCACCAGCCATATTGAAGATTATGAAGAGAATCAGAAAACAAGGAAACCAAACTTTAAGAACTGCCTAATTTAGTAACCAAAAATAACTACAAAATAACTTACTATCGAAAAAAATAAAAACTACACTACGACTTGTTCTTTATATCAAACACATTCATGCCTCTATTCCTCAAACTCGTAGCACAAATCCATGGCATGACTCTGCAAACACAAATGAACCATTACTCGGGTTGATTTATTTTATTTTCTTTACCAGGAAAGAATGGGAAACTGATATCATTGAGAAAAAAAAGCCAGAAGAAAAACTCCGTTAATTGTGGATGCGGAGAATCGGTGCATTCTAGGAGCGGGTAAAATGTTTCTTGAGAACAAAGCTGTTTGCTCCATCCGATTAAAAAAGCAACGGAAGGGTGTCACGATCTGATTCGTAAAAGCAATTGAAAAAGCACTACTCCTGCTGCTGCTGCTAAAACAGCAACAGAGATTCCTCCCTCATAACAGATCCACAAACTTGAAAGACAATGAATGACTTGGTTAGATAATAGAATGAAATCCATCGAAACTCCACAGAAATTTGCACGTACATTGAAAGAATTTTAACGGCACTCTGTCTTGTCAAAGGTTGATGATGGTGAAATTAAGAATCAGAATCTACAATGCCTATTCCTTTTGTTGATAAAGAATTTAAAACAGCCTTTTAATTAGATCAAGAACGTACCTCAACACCAGAGAAATCCATACATAGTCTAAAACAGGAGAAAGGCCACGGCACAGTGAACTCTGGTTGCGAAACTACCTTTTTATAAATGCGGTGATGTCGGTGGAGAGGATCCCGGCTTCTCCGCGTGGTAAAATCTGTTTCTATTACTAGTGAAGTAATTAGCTACTGCCCTGTTATAATTATATATTAATTTTAGTGACAATAATTCATATAATTTTTTTCCTATTTTAAATTTTTTATTTTGATACCTTTCACTTATATATTTTAAATATATAAATTTATTATAATTTTTCAATTTATAAATTTTTATTTTTATCATCTACACATCTCAATTTAACATATTATAAATCTTTAATTTTTATAAAAAATAATAAATTAGAAAAATAAAAAAATAAAAAATGATGTATATACTAAAATAAAAATGAATTAACAAAAATAGATACTTAAAAAGGATATGAATAAATAAATTAAGAAATTAAAATAAAATAAATTAAGATAAAAGAGATAAAATTGAAAAAAATATATTAAATTTTGGAATTATAAATATATTAAAACTTATTTTGACGATAAAATAATAAAAGTGAGGGAAAATAATAAAATAGTAATATGGTATGCAATGTCCATTGAAAATGTTTATTTAACTATTATAGTATTTAAATAATTTTACTTTATTACACTTCACAGCAACTTACTTGCATATGATTTTAAAGCATATTTGTAGTGAAATTTTATAATGATAAATTAATATTTTTATGTTAATAAAGTAATATGATAATTAAAATGAAATGGATGAATATTAAATGAAATTTCAATCATATTGAGTAGTCTAGAAACGTGGATCATAATAAAATATTTATGAATAAGTATATATATATATTTTTTTTCATATTTAATAGATAGTTATGTATAAAAATATATTATATTATTTAATTTTATATGATAAACAGTTTTTAATAAGATATTGCATGATGAAAATATTAAAATTTTTTTATTATTATAATATATTTTAAAAAATTATTACTTATTTCAAAAATATAATTTTCGTAATATTTTAAAAATTTTTTATTTTTCAGAGTTTTCTAAATTAAAAAAATCCACGTGATGTGAGGCTTGTTTTTCTTTATTTTGTTTTCCGGCTGAAAAGGGCATTGTGAGCCTATCGATATCAAACGCGTCCTCACCGAAGGGTACTTTGGTCAGTCAACGAAAAAGAGTCCATTTCGTTTATATTTTCTTGTCGGGAAGTTTCATTTTCATCTGCATCTTTATTTCCGCTTCCCCATGCCCGTATCACACCAGTATATTTCTTTCTTTCTTTCTTTTGGTTTGAAAGGTTTTCCAACTTACCTGATGCTCGGCTAGATTACTGGTTCTTGCTCTTAATACACTGCTGCTCTTATTTAATTCTTCATTAATTGCTCTCTGCATGTTCAGTTGCCAGATTATGGCTATCTTTCTCTTTCCATTGTTAAACGTTTTAAATGCATTAAAATGATTCTGTTTTTCTGTCTTAATTATGCGCAACAGTATCAGTCAAACCCAAATGCAAAATTAACATTTTTCACCATCAATGCTCTGTTTTCCTTGATACCCCACTTTTGCCTCTGAATAATCTCTTTTCTTATAATGACCCACCTTTGTATCGAAGAATACCCGGTTTGTTTTTGTACCATCCTTGGAAACCCAGTATTCAATCGTCCTTTTAAATGTCTGTTTATTTGAAAACACAAATGGCCAAGAACATCAATAACAGTAGCAACAGCAATACATCTTCACAAGACCATAACACAATGACCCACTTGGATTTCTTCAAAAAAATCAAACGCTTGAATCCTCTTGAGCCCTCTTTAGGCATTCTTGGTTTCTTTTTGGTTACTATCTTGTTCGTAGGTTGCTTCTTTTACTTAGATTACAGGTCTGTTACTCATGGGATTCGTTACCGTGGGTTTTCTTGGCTGGGGCTCGGACTGCTTGCTCCATCATCATCAGTTAAACTGGGTAGTGATCATGGACGGCCAGAATTTCTTGAGAACCTTGGTGATGGGTGTGATATTTTTTATGGGAACTGGGTGTGGGATGATAGCTATCCATTGTATCAGAGTAAAAAGTGTCCCTTCATAGATAGCGGGTTTAGGTGTTTAGAGAATGGAAGACCTGATAGTTTCTATACCAAGTGGCGTTGGCAACCCAATCATTGTAACCTACCAAGGTATCCATTTTTTCTTTTAGTCAGATCTATCTGTTGGTTTTTTTCCCCTAATAATTTGATTTGGTAGTTGAGAAAGCTGTAATCTAGAAAATGATACCTTTTTGGGGTCATTTCTAGTAGTTAATTGGGTTTGGTATAATTGTCTGGCTGCTTTATTGAAATACTAGTGCTGCTAGATTGAGTTAAGAAGGCATTTCCATAATTTTCCCCACTCGCAAAATGGATATTCAGTTAATTTTGGAAGTTAAAGTTTGTTCTTTCCCTGTAAATTAGCTTGTCGCCATATTTTCTGCTTCACTTGGTTTTGTTAAGGGAAAGTGCCGGCTTTCCTTTTGTACTTCTTATTATTTCGAGTTATCAGTCAGTTCCTAACCTCTTCATTCTATATTTTACTGGTTGCATGTGCTTCTTCTGATATGATATGCTGATTCCTGAATTGGCGTAGTTATTATACCTTAATTCAGATAAAAGCTATATTCAAGCTGGGGAATTAGTGAATTGCTTATCCTGTTTTAGCAGGGTGTACCATAACTTTTGATTTTGATATCCTCTCCCTTGAGAATAGGTTTGATGCAAAGGTGATGCTCGAGAAGCTGAAAAACCGGCGGCTAGTGTTTGTTGGTGACTCAATTGGAAGGAACCAATGGGAGTCCCTCATCTGTATGCTTGCCACTGCTGTTCCCGACAATTCTTCAATCTATGAGGTGAATGGGAATCCAATCACTAAGCACAGAGGGTTTCTGGCATTCATGTTTAAGGACTACAATTGTACGGTTGAATACTACAGAGCTCCATTTCTATTGTACCAGGGCCGGCCTCCAGCTGGCGCTCCAGCAAAGGTGAAGATGACTTTGAGGCTGGATAAACTGGATTGGACTTCCCCACAGTGGGTAAATGCAGATGTACTAATATTCAACTCTGGTCATTGGTGGAATTACGAGAAGACCATAAGAGGGTAACTATAACCTATCTAGTGATAAGTGTAAACCTAGGGATGTGTATAAGAGTCGCACATAATTACTACTAATTAGAACAAAGTCCACTGGGCATATCTTGTCAATATCCCTACAGCATATGTGCTTATCGTGTTCATATACCGAGTTTTTCTCATATGGATCAGGCTCCCTCATGTTTATTCAATCTCTAACATTGTTATTTACCAACTAGTTGATTGTCTCTTTGTTCAAGAATGTCACCATCACATTGTTTGCTACTTTGAACATCACTACTCCTTTCACTACTCTCATGTCATCACTCCTTTTGCTTGTTCTTGCACACTCAACAAAAACAGGAAAGAATCGAACTTAGACTGTGTTATCATGGTAGTTCATAACCATTTTGAAGTTTTGATATCCAAATCATCATCATTCTATCATCCTAGGAAGGAATGTAAAGAACTCTACTTTCATGCTTTTTGCTTGATTTCTCACTTCATCTTGGACACCTTTTATTATCTTTGTAAGATCTTATTAAAGTGTTGAGGATGTTGACGTATTGAATTTTGGAAAGAGTGGATTGAAATTGCAAAAAATGGATTAACGTGCACTTCGATTATTTGTTGGAAGTGATTGGCTTATCTTTGTATATGACCTTTAGCTTTGTCTTTTTTTCAAGGGATTGTTTCTTTCAGGAGGGGGAAGAGGTTAAGATGGAGATGACAGTTGAAACAGCATATCAAAGATCTCTTGAAACTTTAATCCACTGGGTGCGTAATGAGATAGATATGAACAAGACCCAAGTTTTCTTTCGAACTTATGCTCCCGTTCATTTCAGGTTTGGCTCATGATAGTCATTATTTTAGTTTGATTGCTTTTTGGAGACTTCTTTCCTCCAAGTATTCAAGAAGAAGCATCTGATAATGTTAGTTTAAGTTGAATTCATTCCTAAATATTATCCTGTCACATTGGTGAATGAGTGGAATTTGTAACTAAGATTTCAAGTCATAATTACTTCAAGTAGATGTAACATGAGTTATTTTGCTGTTTCCATATGTCTAATCTATTATGTAGTGGAGCTAATGAATCCGCTGGATGTAACAGAGGTGGTGACTGGAGGACTGGTGGTAGCTGTCACTTGGAAAAGCTTCCTGATTTAGGCTCAATGCCAAGTTCATCAGATTACCGTTTTAAAATATTTTTTGACATGTTACTAGAGCAATCAAATAGACCATATATGAACTTGGAGTTATTGAATGTGACGGGCATGGCATCACGCAGAAAAGATGGCCATGCATCTGTATACTATCTTGAGCCAGGAATTGGTCCGGCTTCTCTTCACCGTCAAGACTGCAGTCACTGGTGCTTGCCTGGTGTCCCTGATGCATGGAATGAACTTCTTTATGCACTTTTTCTCAAGCGGGAGGCTGTTCAAGCACAAAATTCAACATCAATTTCTCAAGCTCCGTCATCGTCTGTATAAAAGGCTTTCTGGTTTTCCAACATCATGAATTTTGAGCCGTCAGCCAAGAAAATCAGCATTCTCAATTCTCGATTCATTTGAGCAATCATAGTTTTCTAGATCTAACAGCTCTGGCCAAAACAGGAAGTTCAACTTCTCGTTTTGGTCCTGTGAAATATACCATTTTCAGTAAACTGAAAGGCCTCAAAGGTGATGAGAGGGCAGAGATTGAAGTCTCGCAGCCGATTTGTAGTTCAAGTTTCAGAGGCAGGTGGGTGAAGAAGAGTTAATAGTCAACTGGAGATATACACAAGCATGTCTATTCTTTTTACACAGATTTTATCTCATTTTTAAAGGGAAAACAAAATTGGTAGATTGTTGATATGAGATTTTCAGGAATGAACTTGTAGAGCAGATACTGAAACTTTTTCATAGTACGATTTCTTCTCATTTTCTCTAGTATTATCTCCAAAAAGGGGGCAGTGATGGCATGACTGGGGCACCCTTATTTACTTTTAAACTTGATTCCTAGCTGTCTCACTACGACTTTTGAGAGTCTGTATTATTTACAAAGTTCCAAGTTTCATTCATGTAAACAAGAATATATGAGTTGACAGATAAAGTTTGTTTATCTTTACCGGGAATGGAGGACATTCACTCGCTCCAAGCTATATTGATCTTACAGATCTGGGTAGGATTGTGCGGTGGTTGGTTCGGTTTTCAAACCAAAAACTGAAATTCGTTTGCATCTTAAACTGAAACCAAAGCAAAATGCCAAAAAACGCGATCGAACAGAATAGATCCGGTCAGGTTTGCGGAACCAAAATAAATATAACTTGTTCAACGAGATCCAAAATCCAAAAAACTAAAGAAACGAGACTAGAATCAATGAACAATAACTTGTCAAACAACAACAATATACAAAACTTTAGATATAGGATAAGACTGCATTTCTTATATGGCAGACAACATGCTTAGGATAAATATCACAACAATCTCCTAGGATCCCAGACGCTTAATCAGTGAATGGATATTGCTCATACCTAATTGTACAATCATGAAGCACTGAGCGAGACCCAATTCTGCTTCGGCAAGAAGAAATCATGGCTATTTTGGCTGCACGGAGACATGTTTTGCAGTCTGAACTTGTGATATTCTGGTTACAAGCAGCATGACCGTAGGCAAAAGCATTAGGATAGGGAGAGACATTGTAACAGTCATAGTTCTTACTTGTAGCTGTCCTGGTTTCCAGTTCTTCAACAACATATTCCAAACTCATACCAAAAGGATCACCGTTTGAATATCCATCAGCGTTGCAGAGAACATTTATCACCTGTGTATTGGGAATACTTGCAACTTGATCACCCCACAACACGAAGAATGATGCAATGATTATTGCTGCCAGTTTTTGAGGAAAGCCCATCTTTCTGCCCTTCATTCTTCCTCCTGTTTCAGTTGGGATTTCTATCAAGTTTTTGTTTGACCTTTTTTAATGAAAGCTTCTCATTGGTTTCTCCATCACCTTCATAATCAATGTCACTGCTGTCGTTTGTCTTCTTTCATTAGTGCTATAAGACATTTTCAATGTCCTATCTTGTTCCTATCTCCTTATCTCCGCATCATTGTTTTACACATTTGAAATATTTTAGAAGACCATCCCTTTTCTTTCATCTCTTAAGCAACATGCAGGCATCATCAAACGGCCGCATGTCCCGGCAAACCAGCCTGTTGCTTCATTCCTAAAAGATTCAATATCTGCTCTGGCTTTCCAGGGAAAGAAAAGGAAAATATAACAAGAAAACGATTATCTTTTGGGATGAGAATTATCTCCCACATCATATAACTGCAGTCTTTCAGGCTCAACCCAGTTCACGACATGAAAACAAAAACGCCATTAACCCGTATTTCTTCTTAGACGATTCTTGCTTGGATCATTCATTTCTCCATAAATTATTTTCTATTAGCTTAATAAAGAAGAAGGAAATAGAGCATATTGGGTACTTAAATTTACAGGTTTAAAATCGTGGCTTTAACAATCAACAATGGAAAAAAAAAATATCAAACACTCGACAATTTTAATTGATTCTTTTAATTTGATGTATTAAGTTATAAAATAATCATAAAGAGTTTAGATTTATCATTTGATCATTAAGCCTTCAATCACCCACATGTGCATTCCTCACCAGTCACACTCATCGGTAAGTCTACACAATTCAATTCAATGCTCAATATCTTCCTGCTTATAACTATATCTTTTTCCAGCATATAATTGGCATACGTTTATATACTGGCCATTGGCCAAGCTGAAAACTGGCAAATGGGTCAAGTCATTCCAGTACAATACGGTTGGTCAGGGGCTAGCTAGCTTTCTCGGAAATAAGCAACTTCTCCAAGTTCTTCCACTTCCTTGGCCAAATTTTCCAATTTCTCCACCATGGTCATCAACGAGAAAGCGAAACTTGCAATTGCAAGCCCATCTGCTGCATTATCTGCTGCATTCCAGTTTATCTGACTTAGCTCTACCCTTGCTGATTTCAACTTTGGCACTACCAGAATTTCTGCCTTGCATTTTTTCGTTTTCTTCATGCTTTCTCCGAGCTCCTTTAGTGTCCACGCAATTGATGACCCAACTTCCTCGCAAGGTTCTTTGATTGATAGCCTCAGAGTTTGCATTGACTGGCATAATATAAAAAGAAAAAAGAAAAAGTTTTCGTAATCTGAACTTTCTTCGAGACAAATGACCGTTAGTAAGAAAATGAATTACCTCTGAAGGAGACTGAAGACAACCCTTGAGTGAAAGGATGGTGGCAGCCAATTCCCTAAGAATCTCACCTATCTTCAGGTACTTATCCCAGGGATAAGTGAGCCCAAATTTACCATGCCATGGTTCCCACTTAGCAAAATTTACCTGAAACAAGGAATATATGCACGGTTTAATATCAGAAGTATCAATATCACTACAGAGACAGAGACTAACAGATATATATAAACGACAGATAATATATATACCAGGGATTCATCCTTGGACTTGGAGTTGAGCACCAATTTGCATTTATTGAATTTGGAAATTGGCTGGACCGACTGGTCTTCCTGTCGCCCTTCTTTTTCCTCTTCTATTCTAAAATAGTCCTCAAGATATCCTACAAAACAAAGAAATTGTGTACTCCTTTCTAGTTTCTGACGTCGGGAAAAGTATAGAATATACATGAATATGTATATAACGAGTGAAAAGATGAAGAAAATATGTAACATATTTGGAAAATAGGAGAAAGGAGTATATATATATGATTATATAGCTCAGAATATAGCAAAATCAACGGGAACCATATGAACAGAAAGTCAAAGACATAAGTATACCTTCAATGGAGGTGGCAAGAACATTGAATTTGGAGACGAAGGTATCATGAAGCTCATCACCGGCCCAGATCGGAAAGATAAATAAACTGGTGAAAATACAGATTACGAAGCCTAAAACTATCATCAACAGCCTTTGTCGGGCTATTTCAATGACCGTGTCAAAACGCAGGCCAGATACCGCAACTAGGCTGAAGGTAAGTATGAATATCAGCGCTCCATAGTCGTATCTTACTTTAAAGCCAGGTTTCAATCTGCAGTATGTTGCTGCTCCGCCTGATACACGATTATAACTTATTTAATACAGGGTTTAACCAGGAATTGTAATTTCTTGAATCATATACAATCAATAAGCATATAAATGGATTTTCCATCGGAAAACAAGGTCACCCACTTGGTCAAAAAGGTATTTTCAAAGTGGGATTAAGAAATCATTTAATTTTTTGTCGGGATCTTGAAATGAAATCAACAAAGATAGATATGCTTTGATTTAACTAAATTATCTTTTAAATACGATCACGGATCCATCCTAGTTCCCACTAAGGAAGAAAAATGGAATTTGATTCTTTTCTATTTTTACAACATACAATTTTTAAAATCACAAAACACGGCGTTTTGAGACACGATGCATGCAAGCTTCCTACGTT
Source organism: Dalechampia spathulata (assembly GCA_948192965.1). Taxonomy (NCBI): domain Eukaryota; kingdom Viridiplantae; phylum Streptophyta; class Magnoliopsida; order Malpighiales; family Euphorbiaceae; genus Dalechampia; species Dalechampia spathulata. Next base: position 45,215 of record CANYBF011876978.1, on the reverse strand, counting down.
CCAAAATTTTTGGAAGCTCTTCGTTAATGTCCCATTATAACATGTCAGAATAAGCATTCTTTCGTCTTATATACGTACGTACATAAATATACTGCATGTATATGTGTAAGTATTCGAAGCTTACAAAAAATTAAGAGAGCAGTTGCAACAATAATGGAGTTGCCGATTCCACCAACTAGTTGGCCTAAAGTTGATGTCAAGCATCCTAATGCTCCTCCTAATATCGTTCCCATTCCACGATTCAATCCCTTTCCAAGTGTAGCTCCTATGTATATATTGCATATCACAATGCTATTCAATATACATCAAACAACAAAATAGATAATAATAATAAAAGGACAGAAGGTTTTGATTTTATATATGAATATTCATACAGAAAAAGAGAGCATGTTATGAGTATTATAGGCAGGAAGAAACTAAATTGACAGACCTGCATGGTACTCAAAGATGACGACAACAGTCATTATAGCCCACATGGCATTATCGCCACCAACTTCCTTATAAAGAGGGTCAAGGAAGTAGATAAGAGAAACCAATACCAGGGCTACTCCGACCTTGAAACTGTGAATCCATTTTCTCATGTCATGCTCGTTTTTCTTTTCTCTAAGGAAGGAAATCATTCCCAAAAGAGAAACACAAGCTCTCCTTTTCCCCTCGATGGACAAATCCTCTCCTCCTTCTCGAATATCCACCACGTGTACTGTAGACCCCATGTTTCTTGCTTGCTTTTGTTTCATAGAAATGATAAGTTTGAGAAGAGCAGATGTTCATGTCTCCATATATATATATATATGCATCATATAAAGACCGATCAGAAAAAGTTGTGCAGGAAGTGGAAAGATAAGTGTTTGTCCAAAGTGGTCACAGGCTTTTCGCACTTGAAAGCAGATAGCTGTATGTGTACATAAATAAATAAATAACTAAATATTCATATAGAGAATATAATTTAAAATAAAACTAATAAAACATGCAAAAATAAATTACGTAAATATTAGTGAAATGTTAGTGACCGTAGTGGAACACGCATGCAGCAGCGCACAAGCGTACCTTCTGTAAGATTAACTATAACGTGACCAACATGCCTTTGTACCTTCAAATAAGACTGTCCAATATCTAAGCATCTATGAGATATATCTATTTCTATTTGCCTGTTGAGCCAAGTCATGTAGTGCAAAGTAAGCAATCATATGATCAGTCCATTAGGGTTATATTATGAAAGAAAGTAGAATTGATTCCATTGTGGATGTCAAGTAATGGGTTTTGACGCCATATGGACAAATAATATTTGCTGCTAGATCCATATATAAGGACATGCATTTCAGCCTTTCTTGTCATGCTTACCAAAATGGCTGCAGATATCGGTTGTGCTTGTCATTTCCTGTTCCTAAGTTAGACTATTGCTCAACCCATTTATGCCTTTCCTTTTCAATTTACCATATGCCCTCAAAGTTTAGTTTATGACCATTTCTTCAAGTAAAGGAAAATACTTGCACCATATGTTATTCTTGGTCTAAATTGATTGATATGGGTAATTTTTCAATAGCTTTATATGTTCATAATTTCAAATTAGAATCAGCTTGATTACATTATTGACGAAAGAGCAGCAAAATGTCAACAGAAGTTTGAAAATAATGAATCAAAAGTGGAAGATAATATATAATATAAAAAGAAAAATTAAGAAAATTAATATGTTAGTGATGATTGAGAAGCCATACACTCCTTGTTAGCTCCCTTAGTGGAATTTATTTTAGTCGCATTTTCCCCCCCACTTTCTTTTCTTTCTTATATTATCATGTTATTCCATCCTCGATTAATAATAATTATTATTATTTAATATGATTTCTCATAATTTGCTTGTTAATTTTAAATTAATCTAATTAATAAACTAAATATCTACTCCATATATGCATTAAAAAACAATTTTGTAATATAGTTTTTCCTAATTAAGCAAGCATGATAGAATTATCCAGAGAATTCCACGTGGATGATACATAATTTCATATGTATTATTATTTGTATATAAGATAAAACATATATAGGTTGATAACTAGGATAATAAAGTAGTATTAATTAACTAAATTAAGCTTCATATATATATATATATATATATATATATATATATACACGTAAATAGATTTTAATAGTATTGAAAGATGGATTCACATTATGAGATAAGATTTGTTGACTTTAAATTTTAGAGAGCACTTGAAAAATAAAGGAAAAAAGCTATTCGAAAATGTAATTTCATGCAGATTATAAATAAATAAGTAATACAAAATATACAAATTAACAAATAAAGAATCGCAAAAAAAACCCATATAGGCTGTAGTAATGCTCTTGAGATATAGGCCAATGGCTGCAGCAGATTGGACTACCTGAGCTCCCTCTCCATTAATATGTTCAGTCATTTATCCCTTCACACACGCCAACCCTGTGGGACAAGCTTCACCACGAACCTTCTAAATTTGGTGTCCAGTTCAATTATCAAACAAACCAAAATCAAAATATTTATCTCAGAGGAAGTTGTCCAACCCATAAAATATTAGATCCTGACATGGAAAAAGCCGTTTGATATCTTGTTTTTGGGCATCAACAATGGCACCTGGAATGCACCATTCTCTCTGTATTTCTTTTTTCATGTATATATATATATATATATTATATAAGGAAATGAACATGCCCCATTCTTAATTGTATTTAATAATATTTTGCTTGCTTTGTACGAATATCGTACGTTTACCGTGGTGGAATCATCATCCACTGATTCCACGCGTTTTGGATAGTGGCCACAAGCATTATCGTCATGTTTAATTATTAATACATCAATTTATATCAGCCAATGTATATATTAATTTGGATGGAACACTTGCCATTAGTGCCTTACAAAAAACAAAAGAAAAGAAAGAGAAGATGATCATATTAGTGGTTTTCCTTGTTCACTGTTCGTCTAGCAACACAGACTCAGCTGATTTTGACAGTAACCTTCCTATATAAAGGCATGTGTAATGTGTTGCACTTGTAAAAACATACCTAACATCTAACAACCAACTATTCCTTCCATCATCTGCTAAAGTCTCATACACCCGCAGAGCATAAATTCTTCCATTTTACAGAAAATTATTCAATTTGATTCATGAAAAAAAGATATTAAATTTTGATAAATATAAATATAGGAGGAGTTTTATTATTTCTCAAAGATTCTATTCAATTCAAATTTAAACTAGTTAATTCTAACAATTTGATCATTTTATAAGATTATTCTTTATGATGATTTGATAATTAAATTTAAATATCAGAAACTTATAATTATTATTTCAATGAGAACCGTTGCTTACATAAAGTTGGAGATGTCTCTCTCGGCAAATACATTACGCCCATCCCCATCCCATATATACTCGTCATGATTACTCCACCTTAAACTTGTATGCATGATTGTATGTTTTCAGTGTAATTATATATGAGGAAACCATATTATTCAATAAAAAGAATGAAGACTTAAACCAGGCTGGATGGAGCACGTTCGAGGTAATTTAAACCATGTACATAATCAAGGTGGCATACCCAAATGCATTCTCCGTATTCTTTGCCTTGCCTTTATTCCTCTACCAAGGACGTACGGAACACGTAACTTCCTATTGATCGTTAAAAAAGTTTGCAAATGAACTGATCCTGACATGAGCCCGTCGTAAGCATGCATTGCCCTGTCAGAAGAGAAGTGTTGTAATTAGAATAGTAATCTTGAAACACATCATAATCATGTTCATTTTCAATTCATTCGAAGTAATCGTCTTGTTCGTACTGTGTCACTTCATCATTCGTCTACACAGTTTCAATGCAGTTATTATATTAATAAATTTACTTTCATATTTGCATATTAATCATGTTAAGTACATTTTTTAAGTCAGCTTTTAAGACTTCACAGATGATGTTGTATTCAATTCATGAAGGAGTAGCTATAACAGTAATTACTGGACCACTCCCGCGTAAGATCAGTGTGAAAAGCAGTGGCTTTAGCTTAATCACCCATTAGCAAAATCAAACCTGTAAGAACATCCTCCGTGCCACGGAAAACAGTACTTCCGTACGCTTATTTTAATCGCCTTCTCCAATAGAACAAAAGTCTTTGCATTAATTACCCTTTTTTCCTGTCATAAAGCATGATAATGACGCTGTTTAATTATATAGTTGATGCACCGTCGTGATCGAGCCGCCTAAACCACTCAGCATGAACGCCGCCATTGCCACCACTGGATGCATCCCGATTCGTATCACACTTCCTAATCAGTACTTTCTCTGCTATTTCAAACCATGTCTAGATGTATTTTATCTTTTATCTTTATCAAAAAATAATAAAATAAAGTATTGATAAATTGATTTATATATCATATAAATTAATGAAGTTTATAGGATCATTCATGTTAAATTTAAGTTTAAATTTTTAATAATTAATTTTAAATTTATTATACTTATGAATCAACTTGATTTAAATCCGATGGATATAATTTTAATGTATTATAATAACTAAGATTTCAGCTATGAAGTGAAGGGATGAATCCATTATACATTAATAAAACCAGTGGAATATCTGAAAGGTGAAATGTGTAATTGAGGTCCCTGTCAAGTGTGGTATACATGAGAAAGTGCAGCACCCAATAAGAAACAAAAAGTGGCTTCTGACCACCTTAATTTAGTGGTGATGTTAGGTCAGTATTTTATGTTATGTATGTTTGTGCGAAAGTGAAACTCTCCTCCTGCATTGTTGCCTGGTTACTTCTAGACTCTTTCCATGTTCTAATTCATCCCATGCTAATAATTATCTTACGCAAGACTGGTGTAATATAATTATCCCTTAATCTAATTCTTAATTACATATATTTGTGGCGAATCCTCCCCGGACTCCGACCGCCACTCGTTGAACCTATCCTTGGTTTTGTAGCCTTTGATGGGTCTTTTCGTGTTTTGGAAACAAATGTGAAATGCCATTGATGAGGGTGGAATTATTCCAAAACCCTAATGAGTTGTAAGCTTTACGACTCTTATCCTGTGTTTATAAATATCTAAGAATAAACGTAGGGTTTAATTCATGAAAAATCTCAAGTTAAGCTTCCAACGCTCAACATAAAGGAACAGATTATGACTGATCGGTGTAATCTGCTTAAAGTTCTTGAATATTCATGGATGATTGATTAGCCCTTGAAGTTATTTGCTTGGTGGAGATTTGACAATCTTCATATCAAGTTATCATCAACTCATTCACATTGCTAATGGATTGAATGGACCAACTTAATCTGCTTTCCACTTCCAAATGCTGTAACATATTTTTCTCAAACGTTATTGGTTCGGATGTTTAATTGATCATCCTCTCCAGCAACATACATACATCTTTCAATCTCTTTGATGTTTGATGTGAAACCCTTTCTTCAAATTTCAACCCAAATATTGTCAACTCAACCACTTTTTTGCACTGAAATTTTTTGAAGACTTTATATCGATATATATCATTTCATTTCGTGGGTAGATATTAGACGGGAAATATCAATATTGATATTTATTCAATTGATGTTAGTATTAATTCTTTAAACAAAATGATACGAGAAATTCGTCTTATTAGAAAAGTAAACTTTTCTAATATGTCAAATCAAGATGTTAAAAGTTAAGAACTTGAAACGAAAACAAGAATGGTTCAATTATAAATGAAATCTAAATGATTATTAAATTATGTCATTATTCAGTTAAAAGTATTTTAAAGAAGATATTAGATTATAATTAATAAAGAAAGTATGATACGATTTGGGGTAATTAAATAGCAAAAACTGATACAGAGAAAGAAGGGAAGAAAAACATAAAAAAGAAAGAAGAGAAAGTGGGGAGTCCACTAGACCATGCGTTTAAATATCCTGGTGCTCCCATTTCTCATTGCCATTTCGGCCAAGTGATGATAACATTTTATAGTATCTTACCCAATTATATGTTTCTTCCTGCGGTTGTTCAAACACACCCTTCCTCCTTCCTACATCGATTTTCTTATTATGTTAACACGATACGAATAAACAATTATTTAATCATTTCAAATAATACCAGTAGAAGAATCTGTGATTATGATTCGAAATTTAAAGGAAAACCAAATGCATTGGGTGGTTAATATTATATCTGACTAAAACTCCATTACAAGAAGTTATTGCCAGAGTCTATTCGGATAATATTATGATTTATGATGAAGTTGGGTTTGATTTTTTCACATTTTATCGGGGGAATTATGGGCCGACCTCCATCCTCATTACCGTTTGACCTTATAAATATTTTTAATATATATAACCATAAGGTTTAATATAAATTTATAGTAACAATTTATTTTAATACAATTTTCCAAACCATCCTTATTATTATTATTTTAAAGCATTGTTTATTATTAGCCAATTAAATTCTAAATTTTGGTCGGGTACCTAATTTAGTATGTTTTGGGTCAGGAAGATAAATGGTGCTTGCTGCACTGGGCCTTAGCTCACGGGTCCTTGCCCATTTCATTTTCGGAAATTATCATAAATTTTAACTAAATTTTACAAAAATATCACTTTTTTTTATACCGAAAATATTTATAAAACTATTTGTTTCAAATTTATTATAATTATTTGAATTTTATTATAAATTTATTGTGAAGAATCATTATTTTTATAAATACTGTAACTTTTATAAAAATTTTAACGATCATTCAAAATTATTATAATTATTTATCATTTTTCTTCCAGTTCGAGCAAGATTTTATGAAATGAAAATAATATTAAATTTTTATTTTTTAATTTTATTTCTGTATTTTTAATCAATTTTTTATTTTTTAGTCAAATATTAATGAAAGATAATTTAGTTAATTACATTGTCTTTACAATAATTGAGATTATTTAATTATGTTGAATACTTGTTCAGCAAGATAATACATTTAATATAAATAAAATAAAATAATACGAATATATAATCTATTTATAATAATATGTACATTAATTTATCATATTGATAATATGCATTATCAATATCTTTTTTCATGCTTAAGTAACCTCTTTTAATCATACTTTCATACATTCCTAATGAATTTAATAGTATATTATATGATGAATTGCATATATTATTGTCATGTCTTGCATTTCAATCATGCTTTGCATATTTAGCTTTTATTCATTTATTTTCTTCATATTTTACATTATTTTCACTAGTATTTCATATAGTTTAGAGATTAGTTTCAATTAGATAGACTTGTTTGCATTTGTTAAGTTTCTTAGGTATCATTTTATCATTTAAAAATAATTCTAGGTTTTAAAAGTCTAATTTTCCTCATTAAAGCATTAGATAATATTTTCCTATTTTGATAATTGAATATTGTTTAGTTCTCTTGATTACTTTAGAAGAAAAATCAATCTAACTGAATGAATATGGAAGCACATAATTTTTTAACTACATAGACGTAGGAGTTAACTTAATTGAAAAGCTTGAGTATAGATTTGAGTTGAAAAGCTTGAGTATAGATTTGAGTTTATCACTAGAATAGATTTAATAGTCACGAAAGAAGTCTATTTATCTATGTTCATTAGGTAATAATTTTTATGAAAGGAAAGTTCTTACACAAAAACACTGCTTTGAGATCTTAATCGGAATCATTAATGAAATGTTTTGATTTTACTTTCATATATTCATCCCTAACATCCAATGTATCATATGTAAATTAACTTTTAGTTCTAGTTTTTTTGATATATAATTAGTTTAGTAGACTTAAACTATGATTTCCATTTATTAATTACCTAATAATCAATGAAATTAACGTCTAGTAATTGATTATTATCAGTCTCAGATAACGATATCCTTATACTGTAGTTGCAACTCGTATTCTTACGATGGTGTAATTACAATAATAAAGAATATAAAATTAAAGCTTGTTGATATGTTATGCATGTGAAAATACACCTAATTATATGTTAATACATATAAAATTATAAATTTTTAAATAATATAATAATATATATCAATTTTTATTTATCATTAATAATAAAAAAATAAATAAATAAAATTATATTATTAATAAATTATAATTTTATACAATAAATCTAGTTAATGTAAGCATTTTAAAAGTCAACTGCTTTCCGAGGAGAGAGGGAAAAGTACGCGCTATATTGATTTTAAGGTTGTGGCAATAAAGATTCAGTCTAGTATTGCTACAGCTTTATGGCAGTCTCCGTCTCATTAAATCCACGTCAGGAGCCATGCAACGGCCTCTTAGAGGTCCCTTGGTCGGTAGTATTGCTTAATACTCTCCCCCATCGTAACAATTAATAATTAGATTACCTTTTATCAGCAGCCCATTCATTCTTCGTACAAAATATCTATTATGTAAACTAATAATTGATGATTGAATTATTTAATTAAAAGAATAATAATTATTGTTATTATTCTAAGAATGTAATTCAATTTTAGGATTCATTTTGATATTGAATTTTTTTTATTAGTATTATGGTTTATATATATATATATATATATATATAATAAACTCTAGTATGTCTTATTATTTTAAAAAATAAATGGAAAAAATTGCTGGAGATAAATATCTCAGGGAAGTATACACAGACAATGACATGAGATGGATCGTAAGGGTTTGCAAATGTAATTATTTGCAAATGTAATTATATACCAATACTTGTTCCATCTTTTCGGGCAACTCGACCGGGGTGTCTTCAACTACGGACAAGGAAGCTAACTTGCATGAAACGATGTCGGATCGTAGGCATGTTAGTTATGTCAACTTCAACGGAGCATTAACTACCTGGTTGGTTCGATGCCAATTCCTAAATGTTGTACCTAACTATCTCTCCGTCCACTTCAATCCTAAAATTAGCTAACCTTCCTCCTTGGTTAATATTTTTGGTGATTATTAACACCCCATTTTAAAATTAATGTTTACACTTCGGTTTCCATTTATTTTATTAATATAGTTTTCAAAATACTACATAATATAAATATTTGATTTTTCAAGTGTTGAACATATAAAAAATATTTCATAAATTTAATTCCTATAGATTTTATTATTTAGATATATTTAATTTTCATCATAAATTTAAATTTTAGTTATTTTAATTGTTTAAAATATAAAACTATTTTTAGTAGAAAGTTTTGAAATATAAACCACTCAACTCAACTTATTATTTTGAATTATTTGAATAAATTAAATTGATTCAGGTACGGGTTTCAAATAATTAAATACTTAGTTAATTTAAATAATAAAGTTAGGTTTTTTCATTAAAATAGATAATTTCATATCAAATTAAATTTTAAAATAAAATAAAATAAATATTTAATAATCTTTTAGATTTTTAGTATCATTCATATTAATTCGTCCAGTGAACTTCACTTATTCCCTCTCAATTATATTAAATCGATATGCTTTTATTTAAGAGAAAATTCCAATAATCACTAACTGACTACAATATCATCATTTCATATTATATATTCAATTATATATCAACATCATTTCCATAATTATAAAATTTTAAATTAATTTAATACTTCATTAAAATATAATAAATTTAAGATTCAAACATTCTTACACTTCAATACATTATAATAAATTTTTATTTATTTAAAAATGAAGATAACGATGATTGAAAATGTAATAATTATTGATAATAAAATAAATAATAATGATGATAATTGTACGATAATTATTTTTATCATATAAAGAGATATATTTCATATTTTTGATGAAAAATAATATTTTAAAAAATTCTTAAAAACATGTATTTCTTTTGCAGGTTTTTCTCTCACATTCTTCACAAGCTAAAATAGACCGACCTCCATGGTTTGTACCTCTTTCTCAAGACACTAATTAAAAAGGGTTTTCCAATAATATAATATCAAATAAATAACGAATAAAAAATTATAAAAATATGTAAATTGGTGGGTATATTATAAAAAGAAAAAAATTGAAATTTCCACAAGATTAAACCTTTTTTTATGAATTTTGTCAACGGGCTAATTAGTTTAAAGAGTTATTTCAGTAAAATATAATACGTTATTAGAGATGATATTTTCGTCAATAATTATTATTTAATTGAAAAATAATTCATCGAAATATTTAAGTAAAAAAATGAAAAAAAAAAGAACATTAATTTGATGGAAATATATAAATGTGGGAATACGCTGGTAGCTTGGGCAGCGCGAGCAGCAAGAGACAAAGAAAGAAAGAAAGAAAGCTGCCTACCATCCTATGCCAACGCCCAGTCTTCTCTACCAAAATCTCACTTTTCAACTCTCCACTCTCCTTACTTCAAACATGAAAAACACGCGCCCTGGAATCGAGGGAAAGATTGCAACTAACAAATACAAATGGTGAGCACGCGCGTGCTGGCGTGCTGTAATTTGTGGGAAGAAGTCAATAACTCTGGTTGTAATGAAAATGTCAGGTAGAGCAACCAGTCAAAGCGTACTCCTCCTTCTCCGTCCTATCCTACTCTCCTTTGTTTGAAAAACCCTAACTTTGTCCTTCCCATGCAACCCTCATCTCTCTGACTCTGATTTTTTCTTTTGTTTAGTTAATTTTATATCTAACATACAAATCTATCAGCTGGGTTTCATTCATCGTTCGCATAATTTTAAGTTTTAATAATGTTAGTGTTGCAGTTTGGTATATTTCTCGGATAACTCAAATATAAATACTATTGCCAAGAATCTCTCCTCAAAGTCATCATCTACCTTTCCTTTCTTTGCTTTCCTTCTTTCCTTGTCTTACCTGCAGGTCTGCTTTTCTTTCTCCTATCTATCAGTTTTATCTTCTTTTCTTCTTCTTCTCCTTCTTCTCCTTCTGCTACTTCATGCTTAAGTCATATCGTTGCCTACCTTCCATTCCTCCTCCTTTGTTGATTTGATTGATTTTTAGCTCACTCTATCATCACTCATCTTTGAACCATTCAAGGGATTCTCTTCGTTTATCGTAGAATCTTTCAAGTGATTCTCTTCTGCTTTGCCTTTTCCCGCTTGTAATATTTGTTGCTTATATCTTGCTTATGGAATTCAGGTATTAAATAAATTACAATCAATTATTAGGAACTAAGTAGAATCTTCATTGCTTAGCTAAAAGAATGGCTGCCCCTCCTGGTAGTCCCTTGCAAAACATGTTACAGGCTGCGGTGCAATCAGTTCAATGGACTTACAGTTTGTTTTGGCAAATTTGTCCACAGCAAGGGTAACTTTTTAATTCTAACATGACCAACTTTTTTTTTTCTTGGAACGATCATCTTCGTTTTTCAGTATCAGGTTTCGTTCCAGAATTCGATAATGAATTTGAGAATCATTCGTTGGTTGAGTTCATCAGGAATTTAGTATGGGGTGATGGGTACTACAACGGAGCTATAAAGACTAGAAAGACGGTGCAACCAATGGAGGTGAGTGCTGAAGAGGCATCTTTGCAAAGGAGTCAGCAGCTTAGAGAGCTTTACGAGTCATTATCTGCAGGAGATACTAACCAACCAGCAAGAAGACCTTGTGCGGCCTTGTCGCCGGAGGATTTAACCGAGTCCGAGTGGTTCTATTTGATGTGCGTCTCCTTCTCCTTTCCTCCTGGAGTAGGGTAAGCGAATTTTTGTTGTCTTCTTCTTGAGCAATTATAAACTTCATCATTGTTTTTATTCACTTAATGATTATTTATTATTCTAGAGCAACTCAGTTGACAAGACTGAGGAAAAACAGAAATTAAATTACCTGGCTCGTATATGATCTCCTTTGTCTGGCATTCCTAGTCACATGCCCCTCAGTAATGCCTTAATGATATCATATAGAGTCGTACTACTCTTCGCCATACCTTTGAAAACTTTCGTTAGAAAAATTCCAACATTTCCTTTTAAAAGAAAAGGTATATATATTGCTAGGAATTCATTTGGGTTCTTTTAATTGCTCGCTTGTAGTTCAGTTAGATGGCTACAGGGGTTGAATGGCCGGTCAGGATATACTGATACATGTCCTGCAATTGTCTCATGACTATTAACATCTTTTATGAAAGCTTTCACGAAAAAAGAAATTTAAATCAGGCAATATATAGTAACCACACTTAAAAGTTATTTGAAAGAAAAGAACCCATAAATGTAGGCGATGGAAGTTGCTGAAATTACCCGCTTACAAACAAGTTAAAGTGGGAGCATCTCTGTCATCTTGTTTCTATATATGAAGAGCATCTTCGAGTTCATGCATAAAGAAGTTGAAGAAATTTCTGCTCTTATTTCTATTCCTTGCTTGTTAGATTTATTCAACTTTTTTGACAATGAAAACCACTCTCTGCTAGTAGAGAATATAATCTGAAGATCGAATCTGTCAAAAGGATCTGGAGATAGCCAATTAAGCAAATAAATAGTTGTTTAGTTGCTATCATTCTTTTTTCCTGGCAGGGATGCTCCTTGTTCAGAATAAGTGACAACCCTTATGCAGTAACCCCCTTCTCATACGTCTAAAAGCGGACACACTCTCTCAGTGCTGCAGCAATTATTGAGCAATTCTTTCTTTCCTGGTCTTTCTTGCCATGATCTATTTCGTACTCTAATTATGCCCTTCTTCTTTCCCTCCTCTTTTCCATCACAACTCTTTCTGCAAATTCCTCTTCATGGCCTTCCAATAGTTGGAGATCACTTACGAGTTGCTTAATCAGTGATTATGCAACGGAATAACACCATGAATATTTGTTCATATAACAATTAACAACTAACTCATAATTTTACATGGTAATTTCAGTCCATACAAGAATATTTCTGCATTGAAATCTCTAACTGTACAATCTTATGAAGCTGCTCTAGTTTTCATGCATCCATTTTACAAATAAAATATAAGACAGATTAAACTAAAATCGATAAATTAATGACTTATATGGATGAATCAAATATAAGGAAGCATGATACCATTTTCAAGAACAAGGTGTTTGACTTTAATTAGCAATCCTACAATGGTAAGTGAAGTTAGCCCATCATATAAATATTACAGGTCCACATGCATTTTCTTGTTAAGTGTTAGCATTTTTGTTTGTAATGTTTCTTAGGAGTTAATTTAATAAATACAGCCATAAATAAGATTATGATAATAAAAAAAAAAAGATTAATATAGGCAATATGATTATTAATTTAAGCTCTTGGCCAGGTTACGCGTGCAGTCTATATACACAATGTACACACAAAAGAATGCCAACATTCTGCTGAAACGTGTTCTCATAATTATGTTGTTTAATTGGTATAAGAATGATTTAAGTATTGGCTTTATTTGCATATCACATGACAAAAATGTATGCATGCACGTGCTTCACCTTGCATGTATGTAAGTTTTTGGCCATCTAACAAAGTAGGTGATCGTGTACTTTGTGGTTAAGGTTGCCGGGAAAGGCTTACGCTCGAAGGCAGCATGTTTGGCTTGCTGGTGCCAATGAGGTTGACAGCAAGACCTTTTCCAGGGCTATCCTTGCCAAGGTATCCTCCACATTCATTTCTCCCTGTCCTCCCGTGAAAATGATAATAATAAAGAACGAAAAAAACCCTTGTCTTCTTCTTACGTTTACTATCATTTATAAGAATGATAGAGTATAAATTTAAGTATATAAATGATTCTTGATTATTCTCCTCCTTTAAAGATTTTTACATTATGTTATGTAATGATGAATTTTGATTCTTGGTTTTATTGAATAAAATGTACTGACCAGTTTCTGTCTTGTTTATGAACTCCAACCTTGGGTGCAATCCATGCAATAGAGTGCCTGTATTCAGGTATTTTAATGTCCTGCTCTCTCTCTCTCTCTCTCTCTTTCTCTGGATCGTTAGTTTCCCTAATATTTGGACTTGTATATGATTGGCAGACTGTAGTGTGCATTCCTCTACTCAACGGCGTCGTCGAACTTGGAACCACCGAGAAGGTAAAAACACCGTCATCTTCGGCTATTTCTTTGCTCGAATTTTGCGTATTTTCTTAGCCATTAACTTTGATTATATGATGGTAATTATGATCTGTTTAGGTTCAAGAGGATCTTGGATTTGTCCAACGAGTGAAGGGTTTTTTCACGGATCTCCAACACCATCACCCACTACCTCCTCCACCACCACCGCCAAAACCAGCTCTCTCCGAACACTCAACCTCCAACCCCGCAACCTCATCCGACCACTTCCGTTTTCACTCACCTCCCGTCCCAGCCATATACGGTGCTACAGGCCACCCACCATCCATCCCAAACCAAGGCGAGGAAGAAGAAGAAGAAGAAGAAGAAGAAGAGGAAGAAGAAGATGATGAAGAAGAAGAGGAAGATGGGTCGGACTCAGAAGCAGAAACGGGTCGAGATAATCGGTTTAGACCGAATGGAGCTCATAACATCCAAGCAACAACGGAAACAGCAGTAGCAGAGCCGAGTGAACTAATGCAACTAGAAATGTCAGAAAATATTCGGCTGGGATCACCAGATGACGGGTCTAATAACTTGGAATCGGAGTTTAACTTGATTGGATCAGCAAACCCTGATCATCATAGCAGAGCAGAATTTGGTAGCAGATGGCCATTGGTGCAAGATCCATGGACGACAGGCGGTAGCCTCCCACCGCAACTACCAGGTACATATGCATATCAACTAATTTAAACAGGACTGACATTTCAGATTTCCTTAACCCTTTGTTTTGATAGGTAAAAATAAGAGAGAGAGAAAATAATATTTCAATTTTGAAAATAAAATACTTTTTATTTTTATTTTTCTTTCGTCGTTATTTTTCTCCCGGTTCCTAAATAAATAATCGGAAATGAATGGTAGTACGGTTCGCCACGTAGATTTTCATGTGATTGGTGGGTGGTTCAGTAGGATTGGTAAGGCGTGGGACGAACGCGCGCTCCTTCGTGGTGGTTCAATGCGACGATGGCTGCTGCGTTTATTCCGTACAAAATCATTAACAGTTGATACTTGCTTTTAAATAATAATTAAATAATTAACTCTTTTTCAGGAAAGAGATATTTGAAAATTGATTTTTTTTTCTGGAAAAATGTCATTTAGTTAATTATTATTAGGTAAGCCCTTGATTTCTCATTAATATATAAAGTTTGACCTGATAATATATATGCAGGGCCACCTCCTCTCCAAGAAATGGCAACACAAGAAGATAACCATTACTCTCGGACAGTCTCCACAATCATCCAGACCCAACGCCTTCGTTGGGCTGAATCCTCCTCCTCCTCCACCACAGCCTACGTGGCATGGTCCACCCAATCAGCTTTCACCAGGTGGACTAACAGCTCCTCCACCCACCCGCTCCACCTACCACTAGAAGGCACTTCTCAGTGGTTCCTCAAATACATTCTCCTCAGCGTGCCATATCTCCACCACAGACACCGTCAAGAAAAGCCCCTCGACTCTCGCAACAAAAGCGCCACACCTCAAGAAGAACTAAGCGCTAATCACGTGCTAGCCGAACGACGCCGTAGAGAGAAACTCAACGAGAGGTTCATAATCTTAAGGTCACTAGTACCATTCGTGACGAAAACTGACAAAGCATCCATTCTAGGTGATACCATAGAGTACGTCAAACAGTTGCGTAAAAAGATTCAAGATCTGGAAATGCGTAACCGGCAAATGGAGTTAAGAGTATCGTCAGAACCGCCGTTGCAGAGATCGTCAAGCATGAAAGAGCAGAGAAGTGGAGTTACGAGCGTGGCGGCTGTGGTAGAGCGGGGTAGAAGTGAAAAGAAGAAGTTGAGGATTGTGGAAGGGAGCGGGGGAAGTGCGAAAGCACAGTCAGTGGTGGATGACGTGGAGACAGTTATGGAGGTTTCTATAATAGAATGTGACGCGCTTTTGGAGTTGCAGTGTGAGTACAGAGAAGGATTGTTGTTCGATATCATGCAGAAATTAAGAGACTTGAGGATCGAAACGACAGCGGTTCAATCCTCTTCAAATAACGGCGTCTTTGTGGCCGAAATAAGAGCCAAGGTAATTGATTAATTAAATTAACTATCTGTTTATTAAGTGTTGCCGTTTTGGTGTTGACTGGTAATTGGTTTTGACCGGCAGGTGAAGGACAATGTTACTGGAAAGAGGGTCAGCATCGTAGATGTAAAGAGAGCATTGCGTCAAATAATACCTTGTTGACCTTTCTTCTAATATTATATATATATACTATTATTCATTCTTTTGTAAGAGCTAATGTTAATGGTAGTACTAGTAACTTCAGGGGAAGGGGAAGTGTAGAAAGCTTAATTAGAGTGAATCCAAGGATGATTTTTTTTTTTTTAAGTAAATAAATTTTCCTGATAAACTCAGACGTGTACAAGTTAAGAATGAATGTTCCTGAAATGTAACATCTAGCGTAGCATGTGCAATTTAAATCACGTGTCGAGTAGTTCTGGTAATACTAGTGTTACAGCACAGAGTCCCTTCAACAGCCCGAACTTGCCAACTAGAAATATCTGAGATTGTTATATAACTGTAATCAGAAAGAAAAGCTAGCATAAATCAGAAAACACCCTTGCTAAAAATACATCACAGCAGTGAACAGGTCAAGGAATTTGCACAGATTGTTGACTGTTTGGGTACAAATCCACATCCTCGACATGATTAAAACATGTTCCTTCCTTTATAACAGTTTTCGCACATGGAATTGAACCCGTATCATATCATATACTCTGGCAGCCTGAAAGAAATTAGCGTAATAAATACCAGACTAAAGATCTGTACATGGGTAATAAAATAGAAATTTCTATCCGCTGCAATTCTAGTGCCCCAGATTGCCCAATTGATTGCGTTTTCTCATAAAGGCGACTTGCAAAATGGAGGACGATCCATGTGAGTGGGATCGACTCACTATGCCATAAACACAGCATTATCCCGCGAAAAATTTTACAGCCAAATATTAGCCATACCATCATGGTGAATTTGTTGAACGATTGCACAAATTTCACCATGATTTTGATCGATAGGTGTTTCCGGATGCAATCTACATCGCCAAGAACAAACTTCCAAAGCCGCCTCACCAAAATTGGGAGATCCAATGACAGGGAACGAGCATTTAACTTCAAACTATACCATTAATGGAACATATCCTGCGCCACACTTTCCGCCATTTTTTCCAAGTCGTCCTGTGACAACAGTGTTTTTCTACCTCCTGCACCAGTCTTGTCGTATGGTTGAGCCATCCTTCGCAGAAACTGCAGTTAGGTGGAAATTATATTAGAAGTAACCAACCAGAATTAACCCTTTGGGATCTGAATCTTGATACAAATTTCAGTCCTCTTGAAACCAAATAATGTAACCCTTGATTGGGAATGAAATATTTTAGTGTTTTGAGTTCTATGAAGAACTGGTCCATTATTTCTTTTACATATCCGAATCATTTTACAACTACTCTAATATATTTCAAGCGACCAGATGATTCGAATGTTCTGACATCAAAATCCTAACAGGGCATATTAAGATTCCAATTTAACTTCATGAGAACATAAATAAAAAAGGTTATGCTTGCAGAATTGAACTTTACCAAGACTTAAATCATTCGTCCTGGATTAGGGAATGATGTTCTAATGTCAACTAAGCTCATTCAAAGAATTAAGTAGGATCAAAGGCCCAGAAAGGAAATTTGAAAAACATAACGAAAACAATATCATTTCATTTGACTGGCACATAAAATCAACGCCAAACAAAATATTGTTAAAAAAGGTTCAGATGTTTATGCAGAGGTGGAAACGAGCTAAATCAATTCGTAAGCCACTTTAGATTAATACTTGAAGTACATGAAATCAAATCTTTATTCATGACTTCGAGCTAGCTAATCTCAGTTTGAGTACCGTAATACTCAACTTCGAAGCTCACAAGCCTGATCAAGAATTACTACTTTACCATGCTAGTAACTTGGTATGTTACACTTAAGACCAGAGAAGTCCGAAGACCGAGTCAATTTAAGCTTGGGGTGCAAAATTGAAGTCGAAGTCAAGTTTAGAGCTTCCAATTTGAGGATTCACTCAAGCTCTAGCCTGACTAAAAGTCTCAATGCTCAATTAACTCCTTTCACACAACAAAACATTCATCATCCAGTTAAAGCGAACAATGCTATAGCTTCCCAAAGTATATTGATTATTAATGTGCATCTAATTTACATCTTTGTTGGCTTTCCAAATAGAAAAAGGAGCAAAATACTAGATGACTAACCTCACGGGCTATATGCAGAGCCATGTCAGTGCTTAAATTAAGGTTTGCATCTCGTAAATGTGACAGAATCCAACCAGGCAATTTTGATCGCTTGTCATGACGACTATATCTGCACATATTCAAATGATTAGTGTACAACTACCATGGAGATAATAATTAAATGCAAAGCAAAAACCAGCCAACCAATGATTACTTCCTCAATAATAATGAGATCACAGAAAGAGACCTTAACTAACTCATTTCTTTTCCATTTATATATGCAGTGTACCAGAGACAACTTTGATGTGAAATAGCCAAGAAAAAGAGAGCACCCCTATGTACTAATTACCGTATATTCATACCTTTTATCAGCAAATATCATCATCCCGTAATCAGCTTTTGACCTGATAACTCGACCCACACATTGAGCAGCTTGTCTCTGCTTCAATAAAACCCATCTATAAGGTCATAATCTCTATAAAATGAACAAAAACATGAATATTGAAGTTACACACATATTGACCTACATGCTATCTATCTACAGATGATTGCAAGTCATACCAAGGCATCAAAAGTGAGGAAGTCGCCTTCCTTTATTTGAAATGTGTCTCGTAGATACTCCAACCGTGCAAGTAATATTCTGCAATAGAACCTTGTCAGAACATCTTCAAAAATAAATAAAGCTACTGAAAGAAAAACTGATGGGCACAGTACAAATATGATAATATCTATAAAGTTGCAAAGATGCATCTTTATCTCTTTTCATTACTTCGCTCATCCTCATAATATTCATCTTCTTTCAAAAAAGTACACAATCATTTCCCAGATAGCATGATGAAGTGGCATGCTTACTAAATGAAACAAACACAGCTTTTGGAATTTCTTATCACGTTTATAGCATTTTTTTTTAAGAAAAAGAACAACCAGAATAAAATAGCTACTGCAAAATGCAGACTGAGGATGATTACTTGCTTAAGGTGTACTGAAAAGGAATGCCAAACATGATCACAAGTCGACCATAGTGACGATCAAAATCTATTCCTTCGGCCACCTTTCCCCTGTGCATCATGCAAATCAATACCTCATCATCAAACCAAAGTACATAACTAAAAGAGTAGTACCATCACGTCTCTATCTGATCACAACATTTAAGCATGAAAAAATTCTGTAACAAGGGAAGCAGGCTATAACAATTGTCCATACCTAGCCACAGAGAAAAAGACTGCCCCTCTTCCGCAGTCACAAGCCCTACGATAGTTGTCAAGTGCTAATGTTGTTTCTACAACATCTTGTGTTTCAATAAAGACAAGCTTATGTTGCATTATTTCCTACAATAACAACATGAGTAACCCCAATACAGTCTAGCATATTAAGGCAGCAATTCTATAAACAAATAAATATTATAAGTGGAATCATGAACTAAATTGCACATTCAAAGGAGGGAAAGGATTGAAATAATAAAATTCTTGTGAACAGATAAAAATAGTATTGTCACCTTTAGAATTCCAGTTTCATTCCAGCTATTGATAATCCCATCCATATACGAGTAACTGACAAAAAAGCATACAATTCCATCTGGAACTATAGAGACCATCTCCACCAAGAGCCTTCCATAGTTCCTTGCAACACCTGGGTCACTTCTCATATCAAATTTGGTACTTACTGGGAGTTGGTCGCTGTTGAAAACAAGATTTAATCAATTACTTAGAAAACCAAAAAAAAGAGATAATAACATACAAATGAATAATAGCTTTCACTTAGACTTTGTACCTTCCACGAGTAAGAACCATTGGGCATATGCAATCTCTTGTCAAAGACATTGTGAAGCTTCGACTGACAACAGGATGGAAATTAAGAAGACGAGGGTACAAATCAATAGGGCTAAGAGTTCCAGAAGTAATCACAACTGATTGGAATCGGTCAAAGACTGGCTTTATGGCAAGGGAAGCATCATGGCAGCTAAGCTGGAAAGAAAAAAAACAAATAAATTACTAGATTTAAGGAAATGAGTGATATTTTTCCAAAAAAAAACTTTGTATAACAGGATCAAGAGTGACTTTGCAATTGCAGACAGGAGAAGATGAACAATGACTTCAATTTAACACCACATGCATCATGTAACAGGATTTCCATAAGAGGATTTCTTTCCCCTACTCGTTTACCCATTTCTTTTTATTTGTTATTACAAAACTACCAATGCAAAGAGTAACATAATTCTAACAGCTTATTTTAAGTAAGAAGCTAAGAAAACACCAACCAAATATAAAGAAAATTGAAAGCCTGTGAAAGAAAAAGAAAAAGAAGCAACCTGCAAAACAGGATCAGGAATATGTGGCATTCTCTCGTCAAAAGGTTCAATTATAATGGAAAATCCACGAGAATATGTCCCCACAAGTGTTGCAAAGTCACAAATTGTTTGGACATGTAAGAACTCATCCGTGTCTGTTATTTCCAGTGTCAACATAAGTGAGTGTAGGCGATCATAACAAAATTTGAGTGTTTTCTGATCAATTCCAGCCTGTGAATTTAAAGAAGCGACGAAACTAACAGGACTTTCCTTCTCAACATTCTCAGTATCCAGTCGCCCTCTCAGGTATTGAACCAATCTACGCAAAACATGCAGAAAATGCTCTGCTCGACGTATGTTACCTGGAACTGCCTCTTTCAGAATATCATCAGGCAAGGCAGGATTTGAAAGCCATGTATCTGTGGCTGCACGGAACAGGAAAAGGTTCGAAGATGTAAGGATACAGAAAATGCTGCAGAAAAAGGCAGATTTCCTGAAGATCAGCGTTTAAGCTTTCCAAATACCAGAAAGGTTTCCTCGTTGTGCCAAACCCTCAACAAGCCGGTTGTATTCAGCACGCAGTCTACCAGCATCGGTGGCCTTGAACCTTCCTACCATGTCAAACAATTCAAATAAAAATGTTAAATAAGCTCTATCCAAATTATTAAACATAAAAGCACCAAAAAACCACTCCAGAAAGACTGGGGAAATCATATGTTTAATATCAGATTTACGTGCCAAAATCAAACATCAACTATTCACTTACGTTATGCTCATCTCAGTTAGTTTTTATGACCTAAAGTGCTTGAAATTACATCAAGGGACAACCGTATGCCGTTCAATATAGACATAGACATACCTTTCAATCTCCTGACCTATCCTCGAGAGATTTCTTGATGCCCCTTCAAGTGTCTGCTTCCTCACACTAACACTAAGTGCTTCGATGCACACATTATCAATATTATGTGCCTCGTCGAATACAACAACAGATTCTTTTTGCATTTCCTTTGATATAATCCCAGCTACCTTAGGATCAAGCAAGTACTGGTAACTATAAACCACAATATTGGCAAACTGCACCATATGCCTAGCCAAAAAGTAAGGGCACCATCCTTTCTCCTTCCCATACGCCCTCAAATCCTGCATCCCGCCAAAAAAACACAATAACTTCCTTGAAAGATGCGATTGGATTAATCAGAAGTATTGAAATTCAAACTAAAATCAAAGAGTACCTGGAGAGTATAAACACCAGGTGGCAACACAGCTGCAGAAGCAGCACGCTCATAATTCTCGAAGAATTCACAGGTAGGTACATTGGGATTCTCAGCCGCCATAGCCCTAATCCAACTAGCCGTGAGCTTCCTACAACCTGCATCGACCGAATCACGATTCTCCGCAGCCAAAACCCTAGGATTCACGCACAGATTCTTCCTGGACGACAATCCGATAGCCAAAATCCTCGCGGCAGGCCCTAAATGTTTGATCTGATAATTATGCAACAATTTCAACTCGGCTAGAGTTTTTTCCATTTCATGGACTGTACGCGTGCAATAGATTAGCTTCAGTGGACTTTGCGGCTTGGACAGTGAGTAACTGGTTATTAAAGAGAGAAGTGCTATAGTCTTCCCGGTTCCCGTCGGCATTTCTAAGAGGCAGTGACCCTTGGCGTCCAGGGCACGCTTAAGCTCTATCATATACGAATATTGCTCAGGATAGATATTATCGTACGGGAAATAGACCGTTACGTCTTCGATTTGGAACTTCATTGTAATATGGAACTCGGCGGTGGTGCCTCTCGGCGGAGAGGTTGAGCAGCGGAGCAGAGGTTAGGGTTTATTGCTGTTTTAGAGTTCGACACGTCAGCATTACGAGTTTTTAGAGTTGGCTCGCTTTATGGAGACGGTGAATATAAATACAGGAAAAAAACAGAATTGTAAAAGATAAAAAGAAAAAAAAAAAAGAAAGACGCGAAGATATTGCCAGCTACGACCATTTGGATATGAGATATTTGAAGTGAGAAGAGTAGCGCCGCCGATGGGAGCAACGCTTCGGTTCAATCCTCAATTATTTGGGGCCAGACATGTTAAAGTTGCAGGTAAGGTCGATTATGTTTATTTGCCGCTAAAAATGAGTTTATTTCTGACGATAAGATATGGAATTGAATGATTCATTACTTCATTATCACTTAAAAGCAATATGAACGTTGTTGTACAGGAAATCACCATGAACGCCCCTTCCTTTATGCAAAAGCATATGTTCCTCTCAAGATAAAACTGATGGATTCAACAAGAAGTGATTTCTGGTTGTACAGTAAGTCAAGAACATTGAAGAAATTCTCTATCAGTAGTTCAGATAAGTTCCGGAGTGATTATACGAAGGCTGAGCAAGTGTCTGAAGAAGCTACAGCTTCATCACCTGTCGATTATGGAGATGCTCCTCTCAGTTTGAATGGTTCCAGTGGCAATAATAGTATTTTGCATTCCAAACCTAAAATGTTTAAAAATAGGTTTCTGGATTTCGTACGCATAAGTTCTGTTGTTAATAATGCTGCTGAATCGTTTTTTAAGAGTGAAATACGACGGAGATTGTTTGTGACGGCTGTACTCATTGTATTAAGTCGTGTTGGTTATTATATTCCTCTGCCTGGATTTGATCGGAGATTGATTCCCCAAGATTACCTTAGCTTCATTTCGGGATCTGTTGGTAAGTTATGCTTAAACAAATCAATTCACGAAATAATGGATAGCTAGGTTTTCCATTTCCTTTCCTTTTTTCTTATCTCTGATTTTGTAACTTTTATCGCTTTACATTGTTTTTTTTTTCCTTTTAGTTTCTTTTTACTAGATACGCGTTCTGTTTTTGGCAGATGAACTTGGTGACTTAACGGCAGAGCTTAAACTGTCATTTTTTCAGCTTGGGATCAGCCCTCAGATACTGGCGTCCATACTCATGCAGGTTTTCCTTTTCTTTTATTTGCTTCTTCAGCTAGTTACACCGATTTTAGTTACAAAATTATGCTCCATTACAGCCTTTTGGTTCCTTTCCGCATTGCCATGTCTCTGCAATCTGGAAGTCTTGTAAATGCTGTGATACTTTGGGAAATAGTATTGAACATCAGATGTCAAAGGGTTATTCTTATGCTAATAATGAGATTTTGGTTTTCCCTCCTGTTGCTCTAAATTCCTTAATGTTTCTGATAGCTTGCTGGTTTTGAAATCCGTTGAAATGTTTATGATTAAGAAATTCAAGTATGTCTACTTCATTTGTATTGTGTCGTTTGGAATTTTTCATCTTACTGCTTGTTGCTGAAAGGCTATCTTAAATTCTTGTAAGTGGTTTGTAAAATTTTAGTAACTGGTTTACATTTTATAATTTCAGAATTATTTTAGAGTGCAGTTCATATTTACTTCATTATGAAACTTGGCTTGGTCCATAAGATTCAGTTGTAGACTATTCTTGTGAACTTCAAATTTGGAAATGCTTTTAAATATAATTTGTGCTCTTGCTTTTGTTTTCTAAGCCAGTCAAATACCGTTGATACTTTTCCTCCAGTTTTTCTATTGTTTTAGCAGAGTGTAATCGGCAATCTCTTTCTTCCTTTAACCTCTCTTTTTCTGCCTTTCTTTTTTGGCTAATTTTCTTTAACTGGATTTGCAGGTGCTGTGTCATGTTATTCCATCCCTGGTAAAGCTAAGAAAAGAAGGCTTAGATGGCCATGAGAAGATTAAGAGTTATATGTGTGTCTAGTTATTCATCTCAAGCAGTGAGACGAGTCCTGTGCTGTTGATTTTTTTTATTCAATATCACTTTCAGTCCCTTGCTGCTAATTTCCTTTATTGGGGATTAAGATCCTCACATATTTGTTGGACTTGATACATCGTGTTGACATCAACCATTCAATTTAAAATGAGTGGGTGGCATTAAATTAACCTCAAAATTAAATCTTGACTATTTGTTTTAAATTGAACTATTCAAATTGTGTAAAGATGACTTATCATGTTTATGCAGTCATAAGTGGATTCTAATCTTTTCATTGGATATTTCTTTTGATTGCATGCTACTTATGTTGTCAGAAAATTAGTTTCAGCTAGTTTTGTAAAGCTTTTGACTATGTTTAAATCAAATGTAGATGGTGGCTTTCTCTTGGCTTTGCAATGTTAGAAGCTGTAATAGTTGCTTGCTATTCACTTCCATACTCAGTTTATGCAGCCACTCACAGGTAATAGCTAGAAGAGTTTTGCAACAATCACCTTTTTTTCTGTCTTATTCACCAATGTCCCACAAAGTAAACTGAAACAAGTATTTGAGTTTTGATGAACAGTTGAAGTGATGTGTCATTCTTATGAAGTGTGTTAAGATATTACAATTTGTTTGTTTGCATTGTACATCTACTTCGCTTTTGCAGTGTCAAGCATGTGATGGTGACGGCTCTTTTGTTGGTCTGCGGTGCCATGACCGTGACATGGATTTGTGATACAATATCAGAATCTGGATTTGGTACTATATTGTTTTCCTTCTGTTGACTTTTTGTGATTACCATAGTTGGCTGGCTTCTTGGTTTTGGTTGTATATTGCATGTTCACCACCCCAAGAGTATGTAAAACCCAAAAATTGAATATAATTGGCAATGAGTGGTTTATTTTTATTACATGGAAAGGAAATGCGTATTTTTCTATTGACTGTTATCATCTTTTTTGCATGATTCAGGTCAAGGTTCATCCCTAATTATATGTGTTGGAATTCTGACGGGCTACACAGATACATTATACAAGATGTTGTGTCAGCTTTCTGGTATGTGACAATGGATCATGTAGCTAATATATATCTTTATCAGTCCTGAAAATTGCATGCTAGGTTTACTTATTATTTTAGATGATTGGGACATTCTCAAGTTCAACTGAATTATATGGTTAGAGTGAGAGCATAGTCTGTATCATATGTTCAGAAAAGCACCAGTAGGCTCACATGCATGGATGAGAATATGCACTTTTATCATATCTTTGATACAACTTGCCAATTGCAATTACTCCAATAAACTGCACCAACTGCTGTAACAGTAATTAATTATGAATGTTGAGAGAGAGAGTATCAATTATACGTATACAACTTATCTTGTCAATCTAAAGATTAGGTAACAATATTTATGTCTAGATTTTCTGTGTTCTGCAGGAAGCACTGTTAGTTGGTTATCGTATACATTCGCTGTGCTGGGCATTTTTACTGTGGTCACAATGTGGGCGGTTGTTGTGACTGAAGGTTGCAGGAAAATAAAGCTGCAGTATTATGGTTTTAAACTTGCTTCAGCTACAAAGTAATGCTATTTAAAGTCTGAAAAAATTTCTGCGTATCCATATTGCTGTGAAAATTTATGCACCTGTATTGTAGATGCAGGATAGCCTGATATTGCTCTAGCTTTAATAACTGAACAAATGAAACTCTTTTATTTCATATTTTGAAATCATGTTGCTCATGTGGTGACAAATGATATGTGAACGGATATGACACATTTTGTTGTGATTTTGTGTTTTGCCCAGGGATGATTCTCCTGTGACTGAAGTGGAGCCTTATATCCCTTTTAACATTAATCCGTCAGGAATGCAGCCAGTTCTTACCACAACTTATCTGTTAGCTATTCCCAGTATTCTTGCTGGGTAATTTCGACAGACTCTGTTTCGCTTATACTTTGCCGGAGTTCTGCGTATTTGAGAGCTTGTAATGCATTAAATCTTGAATTTGGCACTGTTTTTTATGCCAACTATAATATGTTGCTAATTTTTCTGAATTATGAGTAGTTTTCTTGAACTTTCTAACGCAAAACATGAATGGCAGAATTCTTGGTTCACCTTTCTGGGAGCATATTAAACAGATATTGAACCCCGAAACATCTCTTGGTGCAGCGCCATGGGTTTACTATTCAATATATGGATTTTTTGTCTTCTTGTTCAATATATTCGACATTGTAAGTATCTTGTAAAATTTCTCTGGACTCTCTCTCTGATAAAAATGCTATGTGATGTCAATCTTTGCTGAAGTATCATTTCGTAGAACTTTCACAGTTTTCTTTTTGAACATTCTTTAATGCAACATATGAATAAAGAGTGAAGCGAGACGTACAATGTTAACTTCTGTCTGTTTTGCGAAAATATGTTCATGACCTCACCAATTTACTTGCATATTTTCTGTTGACGTATACCTATTCCATTGGCAGTTTTTATCTTCGACTATTTTTGTCAAGAATATTACCTGTTCTATAAATTGTGTGTAATGACGAATTGATTACTCTATAAATGTTGTTTCAATTACTGCTACTTCTCAGGCCAACTTGCCGAAGGAGATATCAGACTACTTGAATAAGATGGGGGCCAGGATACCAAATGTAAAACCTGGGAAAGCTACGATTGAGTATCTAACAAAGATCCAGGCATCAACGCGTTTTTGGGGTATGTTATGCATTTGGATGTATTTGTCCAAATTCCTTCTTAAGCTTACGCTTACTCTTTTTTTGGGTGACGGGATCTTGCAGGAGGTTTATTGCTGAGTATTTTGGCAACCACGTCAACCATACTTGATCACAATTTGCGCCGAATAAACGAGGGATTTGCTATTGGGTTTACATCAGTTTTGATTATCGTAAGTGTTACTTTGCATCTGTGATTCACCACTGGTTAAGACGTAGTGATAATAATGACTTGCCTGTCTCTAGCAGGAGTAATGTAGAAGTTAAATCAGAGGAAACAGAATGGGAAATTATTCTCGTATTGTGTATGTTGCAATTTTATTTTAGTCATAATCCACCGAGCCCAACTGTTTGTGCTGTTCAGGTGGGTTCCATTATTGATCTAAGAAGATCTTATCAGGCGTATAACGTCATGCCAAGTTTAAGCAAAGCTCTAAGACGATATGGTGTATAATTTCAGATCTTGCGAGACTCCTCTTCCTTCCAAAAGTAAGGCTCCTCTTCTCTTTTTTTTATTGAAATTGTTGTCGTTCATTGAATAAACTGTTGTTGCAATTTTTTCAGGGATACACCACACAGTACACAGTGTGTTGTTATTTTAATGGGAGCAAAAGCAAACAGTTAGATGTGTTTTTACCAGATAAAAAACGCGGTTTGTGTTTATTGCTTCCCAGGCTTTGAAATGTTTTAGGCCTAACTTATGTCAAGAAAGGTCAGGTCGGTAGCGGGGCAGGTGATTCTTGATTCCATTTGAAGTTTCAGTTTAGCTATAAAAGTAGTTTGTTGTACAATTTGTGATACCTTTAAACTTCGACTGGCCAACATCAGCAGCACGTGGGAGTTAACTGAGCCTTTATCATTGGGATTTTTGCAATTGGACTTGGATAGTTTAGTTTGACCATAGCGAGTGGGCCGGTGGGCATATGCCCTTCACGGCTCTCTTCATCGTTAGTTCACGACTCATACTTGCACAAAGGTAGATTAAAAAATGTTTAGTTGTACATTAATTTCATGCCATTCATCTTGATTTTAAGTTATATGTTTTGTTTTTAATGACTTGGAAAGTTAGCAGGCAATGTAGAATTTATCTTTTAAATGAAATAAATTAATTAGAACAATTGAATAGGCAATTCTCTTCATTTTATGGTGTTATTAGAGCCAAGGGGCGGATACTAGAGAATCTTTTATGGATTGTTTCCCGATTCCTTAAACCGGAGTTTTTCTTTTTTCAAAAAAAAAAAAAAAACTACAAATCAGGCTTTAAATGAAAATGACATTATATTAAGCTGTGGATGGGTGTTACTGTAATATTTCATACATAATGAGTCGATAATTAGTAAAGCAATATCTCGGTTTACGGTTAGATGTGTATGAAGTGATACTGCTCCCGTTTTCTCTCTCTACCAACGGACTCCTGTTTCCTTCGGACCAAATTCTTGGATCATCGGCATACTAATTCACCAATGATCAAATAAGAAAAGAAAAGAAAAAAAGATGCTTAATATCTTAGGTTATTGGATTGTTGATAAATAAAATCAATTTAGGCAGGGCATGACTGAGTAGAATGCCCCGTCTCCAGCAACATTTTATGCAGTGTCATGCAAATGAATGGAGGATGGTACAAGACAACATCGAATGACGGGGAGATGTGATGCTGTCATTATTAACAATTTACATGATGTTATGTAACAGCACAACTTCACATCAGAATGTCTATATGCTGGGTTTTGTTTTAGGCAGAGGCTTATGGAGCTAGTACGTCCATTCTTTGGGCAGAAGTATCTCCGGTGAAAAGTTTTCGTTCTTCGTTACAACGCGGTAAGGTGGGGATGCATCTTTCCCATTTTTATTTTTGATAGAATTGTAGTCTCCATTTCTTGGGTTACTCTTGGAATCTGCTTACCAAGTAAGCACATTTCATGTTCACAAACCAGACAAATATACACCAGCAAGCGAAACAGCTTTAAACAAAACAAATAAATTGAAAGACGGGATGGATGAACCTTGGCGGCGTGATATTTGCAGGCCGATTTCGTGGACGTTGAGGTTAAGAGCTTGAACAACGCGCGCTGGTAGAAGTACAGGAGAGCAAGCTGCTGAGTCATGGCGGGCAGTTTGGAATCAAGAAAAAGTTTAGCTCATTTCATTATTTCTCCTTTGCCTCGTCATTCAATAACCAAAGAAATGATATTTCAATCGAGAGAAACACGTGCATATAGGTGGTACCTGGCTTTTTGCTTGATGGCAAACCGGCGCCTGCTCTTCTTGGTAGAAAAACTCCAGTCCCGCATGATTGCTTGCCGGAATCGAGAAAAATAGCTTGCATCCCTGATCCTCCTGATACCCAGTTGGAAGGGTATCTTGCTCGAGAAGGGGGTCTTTGGTTAGGTTTTGATCGCTGAGATAACATACAAATACAACACAGATAAGCAAACAGAAAAATGGAAAAAAAAGAACCGAGTAGAAACCGTTTGATTACAGCAAGAAAACCAGTGAGAAATAATTTGTAAAAATTCGCCTTGTATTATATAGCAAAAACTGATTTCAGAAAGAACGTGGATGACGCTTCATCCCCCCAGCAAAAGAAAGACCATTAACATTACACACATATCTGACTAACATTTTAATAAACAGAAAACACTTTAGCAACTACTCCATTAAAGCCTAATTAATGCAACACCATCAAGCCTGAATTTGCTATTACCACACCCCAATGATTTAGCAGCCTTGTTTTTGGAATGTAAGAACTATATCAATTCAGTTTAAACTTAAAAGGGTTAAAATGAAAAGATATTAAGAATTAGGGGTATAATTTAGAAGCTAGGCAAGTATAGAGGGCCCTGTGAATGCTGGCCAGGTGAAAAGAAAGAACCGATAAGCCATGTATATAAAACAGATAAATAATAATGATTGTCAATTTCTAATATTTTGTTTTCTTGTATACATCATATACTGATTAGATGATTCATATATCAACATGAATCCAATCTGCCTCTTAACTAACTTTGCCTATCAATCTACATCGATGACAACAAATTTATGCGGTAGTTTTCCAGGCCATAAATTACGATACGTAATGCATGAAAATGATCCATTGTCACTTGTACCCACCTGTCCTTTTAACTCTAAAAACATCTCCATTAGGAAAACGAGACGACATTTATATATAATATAAAAAGTGAATCTTAGTGCGTAGGACTCGGTATCTACGAAGATTCTGGGCCCTTATCAGTAGCTATCAGACTTTACTTGTGCATTAAGGCTTATAGTACTGCCAACTTGCTCATATTTGCATGGGCACTCGGATGCGTGATCAATTTATTCATCATCGGATAATGAAGAAATAATCTTTTACGTACAGCATTATTAAAAGAAGAAAAATTCTTATAAGACCAAGAATTTGTTTTGTTTAAGCATAATCATTGCTGGTGTGAGGAGATCTCTTAACGCCAAAGATGGTAATAAGATCCGAGAGCTTAAAGGAATGGTAAGTGGCAGTAATTAACTTTCCATATACATGAACCCATCCTATGCGCTACCCTTACCGACTCTTATTATAACATAAACTCTCCATCAAACAAAACTAGAAATGGGATGATTTTCACGACGACAAAACAGGCTTCTTGATCACTGTCTATTAACTAACAGATGAAAATCTTGAACCATGTATCGGAACTGCTTCTTTAATGCTATATGAAGAGTCAAACAAGCAATCATAAAGCCAAAAAGAGGAAATAAATAGTAAAAGAAAACATGTACCTGTTGTTGTTGTGGCTGTAGAGGTAATTTAGGAAGATTACGATGTTGTTGGTGATGGTGCTTATCATAATAATATTCCTGAAAGAGGGAAAAGAACAGAAACGTAAGTAAATATGATAAGCACCCATTAACGATTAGACTTAACAGAGATAAAAAGAAAAATCAAGAGGAAGAAGGAAAAAGAGACGGAGAAGATGAGAGAAACCTTATCATTGTTATTGGTTTGCCATACAGCTTCATCAAGAACATGCGAAGGAAGCCATGAAATACCTTCTTCGAAACCAACTTCTCCTTCTTCAGTACCGGCCATTGAACAAATAACCCTCGAAAGGGAAAAGGAAAAGGAAGAGTGAATCGTTGATAAAAGGTTCCTCGTTGTTTTTGGTTTGCTTATTTCTTCTTCCTGTTATGAAGCACTTGAGAGAAGAAAGAAAGGGTTTTTAAGCTCCAACTTCTAACCTGCAGCTTAACTAAAATGGTTACGTGGAAAGTTGGAGTCACCCCAAAATGATAGATTGTGGGCCCCTTTTTCCCTCCCCCCTCAAAATTACCCCTACTTTCTTCGTTACTGCGTGTTTCCCACTTCCCTTTTATCTGTTTATAAATAAAACTACGTCGTTTCATTTTGGATGAGTATTTTTGAAGAATTTAAATAGGTTCATATTCGAACCTTTACTGCTACATAATACGAGTTGCGGGTTATTGTTTAAAAAATAATGAATTTTATAAATTTTATAAAAATAATAACTTTTTTTAATTGATTATTGATATATTCCAAAATTCCTTTTGAATATGAAATTGGGGATTGTGGAGGGGCTGGATATCTTTTTCCATTTTTGTTAATAGGTGGGAACGCTTCTCCCTCTCAATAATTACTCTCCCATTTTTACTATCAGAAATCAAATCTCAAGTTAATTTTGAAATCTTAGAGATACTCCCCTCAATTTTCTGTTTACACTTCCCCACTTACTTTTCCAGCCAATGGGTCCATTTTAGATACTTTTCTAGATTATCATTTGTCTGTATACGTTGGCCTATATATGTATATAAGTTATAGGTTTTGAGAAGGTTTAATATAGATTCAAGGTAGGTTTAATACAAATAATGTTGCTTTTTATGATAAAGTTGTTAAGTTTTATAAAAGTTTAAAAATTATTAGACATTGATTATGTGATGATTGTAGAGAACAAGTAGCAGAAGGTGGAGGTGGGGTGGGTTGGATTGGTTAAACCCCCTTGTGTGTTTGGGTTGTTGCCGTCGCTTTGTTCACGTAAGGCCAGTTCTACTCCACAATCACTCGCATTTTCTATTAAAGCTTGTTAGTAACTAGAGATTATTAGTTAATTATTATTTTTGTGTTTATGGGGTGAACTGGTTACGGGTGATGACCAATCATTTATATGGTCATAGGTCCGATTTTAAAAGGGGGAAAGGCTCTTTGTGCTTCTTCTTCTTCTTACCCACCCACACCAACCTATGATAATCATTATCAACACTTGTTCTTGGTTTAGGACAGTGGGTACCACACAATCCGCCATGCAAGAAAGGGGCAAGATGCACGTGTCAAGTTCATGTTGAAGATAGTGGCTTCGGACGCTGACATGTAATGTAGTTTGATGAATAATAATAGATTATGGGATGATATTGGTGAACTACTTTCTAGTTTCTTGGCTTGCTTGTTTTGTTTGTATCATTTGCCAAGCCATCCATGTTAAATGATGCAAAATGGGACAAAGATTGAGAGTGATTATGCCTTTTGTAGTACCCTTGTCCGAATGATTATGACTTTTCTTGCCATTGTTGGGCGGCTAAGTGTATGATACGGCGAGCGAAGTAGATAAGATTTTCCTATCCTATCATTTTATGTTATCATATAGGTAAAATAGGAAAGTTACCTCTCTCCAACAATGCACAGCATACCGTAACAGAGGCAAAACAAGTATTAAATCCCATCATAGATTTAAAAGAACAAGTGCTTACAATCATTCCATTACCATGTTGTTAAGTATTGACTGGAACAAGAAACTAACAGGTAACTAGCCATAGTGAGCAGAGATAGCATGCCAACTATACTCCTAATCTTGTTAAATAGTGGTACAAATATGCCAGAATTCAACCTCCTCCCAAATCCTAATGGGTTCAGAGTCGGACCAACTCAGAGATGATCAACCAGCCACTTATATGGGTGGAAAACTGATGGATGGGCTTGGCTGGTCAGCTAAGATCCTGCAACTTTGAAACATGTTAGACAGGATCCAAGGGCCTTGAGATTTTGGCAAAATGTCAACTTTTAGACCACAATGAAGCAATTGGAACCATTTTGCATCAGAAACAACCACACTGAACAAATTTAACGTTGGTTCAAAAAAATTTAATGTTGGCAATATTTTGTCAGGATAGAAAACTTGAGACTTCGCTTACACGCATGCCGCTAGTCATTTCTATGAGCCTAAGTGTTTCTTCATCCAACTCCACATTATCTTTCTTCATTCGCTCTGCAACGATTAGTGGCATTTTACCTGCCTGCGCATAAGTTCGTATAAGAGAATTATATATTTTTGTACTCACATGGCCAGCATTCCTAAGCACCACCAACAATTCCTCTGCTCCTTCAGTATTCCCTTTCTCCTCAAGAATCTGAAGCATTTCTCCAACCAACCTTTTATCTAGGCTCCATGATTTCACGCTGCTAATGGCTCTCTTCAAATAATCTAAAACCTTTTCAATCTGTTTCTCTTTCAAATGACCCCATGCAAGAAGCTCCCAGGTGGTGTAACATGGACGAACATTGTTTTTCACCATCCGATGGTGAAAATTTACAGCTTTATCTATCTGGTTTCTGTTAATATACGCTGCAAGAACAATGTTCGCAACCTTCGGATCACCAGTTCCAGAAGCAGATTCCCACTCTGTGTACAGAATCTCAGCTTTTGAAATCTCCTCAAGTTTCACGAGTGAAGCCAACATACAAGTATACTCAGCATCACTCATTTTACGGAACAATTTTTTCATCTTGTTCCAAATTCTATGTGCTCCATCCTTGTCTCCCATGTTTGTATACAAGCTAATTAGTGAAGAATGAGCGAGCCGATTTTTTCTGGTAGCCATTTTCTCCATCTCTTTCAAAGCCGATACAGCATCTTCAAGTAGATTGTTTTTCACGTATAAATTACTCAAAGTACTAAAAGTTATCCAATCCGGTTCTACATTCGACTTCTCCATCTCTGAAAACACTTTCTTTGCAGTTTCCACATCATTTATTGAAGCACAATTTCTCAACCACAAATTATAAGTCACAACATCCGGTTTAGTATTTTTCAACAACTCCACAAGCATACCTTTAGCCTTCTCAAATTCTTCCATAGAAAGATAAATAGTAATCATGTGGTTATAAGGAAGCGGGTTCCTTAAAAACTCACATTCGCGCATTTTCTGCATCAAAGCCTCAGCTTTCTCAAGCTCTTTGAACTTAACATAACAGTGTAAAAGAGCTGTACATGCTTGCCAGCTTCTCATTTGATCAGGAATATCCTCGAAAAACTTTTCTGCACTAGTTAAACCGCGGACTTTTGCAATTAAATCTATATGCACAGCGTAATCACCTGCCATTAGCTTGATACCACGTTCTTGGGTCATCCATTCACAAACCTAAACAAAATAATATAATTCGAAATTAAAAACAAACACTTCATACTCAAAATAGTTGTTTCTAAATTTTTAGATTCAAACCTCAAGTGCATGTTTGTAACGCTTCAATTTTCGAAGGTCTCGTACAATCCGATTTAGCTGATACTTCTGCACCTTATGGCCCTCTTCTTTCCACTTCTGTATCTCAACTACAGCGCTGCGTTTTGCGTACACCAAGCTAAACAGTCTCCTCGAAAGCGAATCTCCTCCACCTTCTCCTCCGCTGCTTACAGCCTTATTCACTAACACAGATTCCGTCGAGAACCGGCGGGAGGCTGCCGCAGCGAGGGTAGCTATAACGGAGAGGCGAAACATTGATACGAGTCAGTTTGGGTTTGGGACCCTATTCTTCACCAATCAAAACAAGCTATTTTAAATTTAGAATGAAACGACAGCGTTGCGTGCTCATTTATACTTGAGAATTTTTTTAAAAAAAGGTTTAATATTTAAATTCAAATATTTATGTAAATAATTTTAAATTTGAAAATGAAAAATGTAATGACCATTTTAGCGTAATTATATACAATATTATTACTTTGATTTTATAATTTATTTGTTAAATTCATATTTATTTAATAATTATTTAATATTAAATCCAATGGAGTGGAGACAAGAATGCTGAAGGGGCTGAATCTCAGGTTTAAACTTATTGTCCACGCAAGCGCAAGCCACGTGGATATATACATAAATTGTATAACAAAACAGATTCAATAATATTCTGTTTTTGTTTATTCTTTCGATCTGCTGCTGCTAATCAGTGAGATTTCATTCTCTTGGCCAATTTCTCTCTCTCCTTTTTAACTTTTACTCTTTCAAGTTTCAATGGCAGGCGGGAACTCCGCCACCACAGGCAGGAACGGTGTCAGAGTAGTGGTAGCAGGCGACCGTTTCACCGGGAAATCGAGCTTGATAGCGGCCGCAGCAACCGAAACTTATCCTGAAAATGTTCCCCGTGTTCTTCCTCCTACTCGCCTCCCCGTCGATTTCTTCCCTGATGCCGTTCCTATCACCATCATCGACACTTCTGCCGCGTACGTACTTAGCTACCTCCCTTTCTTTTTGATAAATTACGTTTGCGAGGTTTGTTTACATCTTATATACCTGTTTGATTTAAAGCCTAGCCAAATTTTTCGGTAGTTATTTTTAGTGATTGTAATGTTTATAAATTGATGGTGATTTTTGAACCATAAGAGATGCATAGATGTTGCTAAATACCACAGATAGAGAGCAGAGAATCCCATTTGTTTACTTTAGCAACCATGCAATACACAGTTATGGGAAATCTTGCTTATTCCGGGTCTAACATGTACTGACCATTCATGTGAATATGCAAATGATAAGACATCACGTGGTTATGATGAAACTTGAATAACAATTCATTAGATGTTACACCAGTATCATAAAAAGTGAAAGTATTTCAAGAACTTATATGATCACAAATTCTGGTTAAGCTGAATAATAAGCATTGACTAAGATATGGTCAGCTTTAGTGTCGATGTTGTCTAAAATTAAAATGTGAAGATAAGAATAAAATAAGGTTTAATGATAATGTCTAGGAAAAAGTATTTGCATCATCTATTGAAAACAAGTTAAAAGAAAGGATAAGTTTGTTTGGTTATTTGAGTTAGAAATCTCAAATCTTTGTGGCCTTATTAGGAGAATATGTCAAATGATGGTGTTTGAAAGTAGGAAAGGAAGGGCTGACTCAGGGTCACTGGAAAATTGTGATGTAAGATGATCTAGCGACTTCATATCCCTCCTCCCTCCCAATATCGGAATTATTTTGAGACAATAATATCGGGGTTGAGTTGAGCGTGGTAGTTATAGTTTGTCATAGAGAGTTCAGCAATTACCTAAAGTCTTACCTTTTTGCTTTTGGTACTTAATCCTGTGTAGTTTGGAGAATAGAGGGAAGCTTATTGAAGAACTGAAGAAAGCTGATGTGGTGGTCTTAACCTACTCATGTGATCAACCTTTGACACTTAATCGACTGGGTACTTTTTGGCTTGAGGAACTACGCCGATTAGAGGTGCTTTGCTATTTGCATATCACTCCTTTGATGTGTTTTTCTTTGATTAGCAATGACTGGAATTTTGGGTGTCTTGCTCTAAAAGGTCAAGGTGCCGGTGATTGTAGTTGGTTGCAAATTAGATTTGCGAGATGACGCTCATCCTGTTAGCCTTGAGCTGGTAATGGGACCAATTATGCAGCAACATAGAGAAATTGAAACTTGTATTGAATGTTCCGCAGTTACCCTTATGCAGGTATATTGCTGCCTCAACTTTGATTGCAAATTTTAGTATTTAATCCATGTTAACTGGAAAGTTTAGATATAGGTTTTATGTTTTAGGTAGCCTTAGTTTCTTTGAAACTATGGGCAATTGTTTGTGGTTTTTTTTTCTTTTTGTTTAGTATTGGAGATTACCAATCCAGCAGAAAAGGACATATGCAATGATATCTCTTTACTTGAGGGAAAATGAAAGATGTGAGGGGAGAAAGGAGGGGTGTGCATGGGATGCAATGGTTTAAAATTAATTAATTCTCGTCCCAAAAATTCAACTTTGGCCAAATTGAAGTTCAAGTTCCATCCCGTTTTTCTAAATAATCAGTCCCATCCCAGTCCAATTTTAGAATTGATTAGAATATGAATATCATGAGATCAAAGAAAACAATATGGGATGAGATGGTTTTGAAATTTCTCAAACACTAAACATGAATTTATAGATTTTTTTGATGTAAATAGATGACTATTTATAAGACTGTACAATGCTTGTTAATATATTAGAATTTAAATAACTTCAATTTCATTTTACTTATCAACTTGATGACTTGACATAATCATATTTCATTTTGAATTAATGTTCGTCATGAGTGTGTTCATCTAAATCTTTAAAATGCAAATGTTTAAAGATTTTTTTATCAAAATACAAAGGGAATGATAAACTTTTAATAAATCCAAATTAAATCGTAGTAAATTCATTAATTATCTGTTCATATTTTGATCTTTTATAATCATCAAATTATGAAAATGCAAAATTGGAAAACATTGAAAGCAAAATAATATCTCTCTCTGTATATATATTTAAGTTTAGGAAACTCCAATATTGAACAGGATGGCTTTTTGGCTCCATTTCTTGAAATGGTTTAAAATTGTTTCCTTGGGATTGTGTTATAACAAGTGGCACCAGGTTGTGTTTCCTTGGAATTGTTTTCAACCTCTTTATTGCAATACTGAAGAATGCTAAGCTTTCAACAATCTCTTTCTCTCTCTCTCTGCAATTAGTAAGTATGATAAGTTGAGATATAAGAATGAAACTTGATTGTTTTTAGGTTCCAGAAGTTTTCTTTTATGCTCAAAAAGCTGTACTTCATCCAACAGCCCCATTGTTTGACCAAGAAAATCAAGCTTTAAAACCTCGATGCAAGAGGGCGTTGAGGAGGATATTTCTTCTTTGTGATCATGACATGGATGGTGCACTCAATGATGCAGAGTTGAATGACTTTCAGGTTTCTGTTTCCTTAAACTACATGCATCTTCTGTAGAAGTAGTTCTTTTCATGAATTTGATGCATTCCACCTGCGTGCAGGTGAAGTGTTTTAACGCGCCATTGCAGCGTGCTGAAATAGTGGGTGTGAGAAGAGTTGTACAAGAGAAGAGGAGTGATGGTGTTAATGACTTGGGTCTTACCCTTGAAGGATTTCTTTTTCTCCATGCTCTCTTCATTGATAGAGGAAGAATTGAAACTACTTGGACTGTTCTGAGAAAATTTGGTTATGATAATGAGTTAAAACTGAGAGATGATCTCCTTCCTGTACCACATAAGCATTCACCAGATCAGGTATTGCTTATTGTATTTCAGATCTCATTTGTATGGTTGGCTTATTATGGAGTTATAATGTACCCATTTCAGTGGCCAAAATCATGGACTCTTTCTTTTCTTTTGAGATAGATTTGCTCTCATGTGTCAACCTAGGTTATTATCATAAGTTTCCTCATCTTTTTCTGTTTTAAGATCCTAAGTAGATCCATTGAGTTTTCTTCTTGCAGTGGATAATGTTGAATAAAGGGAGTACAACGTATCAAAAGGAGTACATAATTTAATCTAAGTGGTCTCAATAATATTTTTTTAAGTGAGGTCTCGATAATATTTGTATCCTATTTTACATATAATTCAAAGAAAAGTGTATCTTTGTCTTGTATATTTTACTGACACTCACTCTAACGTTTCACTATTTTAAATTATTTCATGTTGATAAGTTATGGTTCTGCTTATGGTTATCATCATGTAAAATGTCAAGAGAGATGCGTACATGCTAAAATTATTTAATTATAAGTTGCCATTGACTGCTTGAGTTTCTCTGTCAATTTTTTTTACTTTAAAAATGTAAACATTCACCTCGACTGTCATTTTGTAGAGTATAGAGCTGAGTGTTGAAGCTTCTGAGTTTCTTCGTGCAATCTTCCGATTGTTTGACATTGATAATGTATGTATTTTCTTTATAAATGTTGTATCACGATTTGACCTATTCCAATTTTTATGTTTCCAGTTTTCTTTCAGTTTATCTGAATGTCTATTCTAAACAAGTCTATTCGTTTAATATCTTCATCTATTTAGCATGGAGCCCTACGACCTACTGAGCTTGATGAGTTATTTTCTACTGCTCCAGAAAAGTAAGTTCATGTTTGGATTTAATTTTTGACTTGATCCAATGTAAGTATCAACATTTTGTTTGTACACGTGTATCATCTTGTTATTTATGGTGGTTATTTTATACTTCTCTATTGTTAGTAGTGGATAAATCTTTTGTGCAACTAATAATATGAAAGCTGAAATGTGTTGATATAAGTTGAATAAGACATCATAATTTGGTAGCTGCAGAAAAAAGAATGAAAATCATATTTGGTATGTCCGGTTCAATGTATAGACTATTTTCTAACTTAACCAATAACTAAACAAGGGGCGTGAATCCAAAAGAAAATAGAAGTTGAATAAGTGGTTCATGATATATATTTGTTTCATGCATTTCAACACGGCCTCAGCATTCTTATTATGCAAATGGTTCTTAGCTGGTTTCATGTGATTTAAATTTGCTGCTCGTTTGTATATTTCAGTCCTTGGTGCGAGGCTCCTTACAAGGATGCTACAGAGAGAACGGCGCATAGAAGTCTAACTCTCAAGGGCTTCCTTGCTGGGGTTTGTATGCTAATTCTCCAGCTATGCTTGTTGCTCTTTTTTTCGATGAACAACATTTTGTGCTAAAGCAACACTTTATTATGTCTTGAAATTCTTTTATGTGGGTTATAGCTCATGTGAGATGCTGTTGTCTTTGTTTAAAACTGTAGCATAAACTGTTTTTAAATTTGAACTTTTTTGTCGTTAGAATATTGTTAGAGGAATCTGATCTTTAATGTCAAATTTATTTGGATGTTGAATGGAAATATATCTATTCATGCTGCTGTATTACAACAGTGAAACAGGTGGATTCCATCAATTTGTTTAGGAGAATATGCATCCTAACTATGCAGTATTGTTCTAGTGATTAATGTGGTCCAATTTTTTATGTGAAGTTTTAAGCAAAGCTTTGTAAGTTTCCTAACATTTAATTTTGAATATGTGCTTGTAGTGGGATCTTATGACGCTACTGGATCCCAAGGGTAGTTTGGCTAATTTGATATATGTCGGTTATAGTGGAAACCCCAGCTCAGCTCTCCGTATCACTAGAAGAAGAACAGTTGACAGAAAGAAGAAACAATCGGAAAGAAACGTCTTTCATTGCTTAGTTTTTGGTCCTAAAAATGCTGGAAAGTCTGCTCTCTTGAATTCATTTCTGGGAAGGTGTTGAACCTGAAACTGTAATTTTTGCTGATCTTTACTGAATTCATTGATGTACTTCAGGATGGTTTTTTATTATTTTTGAGTCATTGTAGAAATATCTAGTTTTCTTTCCAATATTCAGTCATTTGCTTTCCTTTCATGTTTTCTTTCAAGCAATCATGTGCTTACTTTCTTCCCATTATTCGTTGGCTCTTCTCTTTTTTTTTTTCGTGTTGTTTCCTCTTTACCAAGAAGAGTTTTGCGTCTTGAATTTGACCTCAGGCCATTCTTAGCAAATCAGAGTCTGCCAACGGGTGAGCAATATGCAGCAAATGTTGTTGACCAGCATGGGGTTAGTATCAGTAAAAATGGTGAAAATAACATTATATAATTTCACTCTGAGGTAGCAATTTCTGAAAAATCAACTACAGAAATTATACTTGGATTGTGTGCAATTATATTACTTAACATTTACAAACCATTTATTAACCTTTTATGTTCATTAAATAGCAAATTTGAGCATTATGATAAATGGTTTTTATGTATTAATTGTCAGGGAAACAAGAAGACTCTTATTTTGCAAGAAGTACCAGAGGATGGAATGAAGAAATTTTTGTCAAATAAAGAATCATTGGCGACCTATGATGTTGCCATATTTCTCTATGATTGGTAAGTTTGACCGATGTATTTGTTAGAGGAACTGGTTTGAGTGATATTTTTTACAAGTGGCCGCTAGATCTCATTCATCCACCACATGACATATTTACCACTATTCATTGTAGCCTGATTGTTATCATCCTTTTGCCTGTTTTCAGTCCTCTCGTCTTTTTTTCGATTGATGATGCTGCAATTGTTACTTTTTCCTTTTTTTTTTTAGTCTGTTTTAAGAATGGATATTATAGCATGGCAAGAATTTGCATGTGTTCCAGTTCAGATGAATTTTCATGGAAAAGGTCTTGTGAAATGCTTGTGGATATAACTAAGAAAGGTGAAGAAAGTGGTTATGGGTTGCCTAGCTTTCTTATTGCCGCCAAGGATGACTTGGATCCGTATCCAATTTCAGTACAAGATTCAATAGCGGTATAAACTTCTGCCATTGTCTATGTACTCTTTAAACACTTGATTTGTGACATATGATTCTTTCGGAAAGGGGAAATTTTCACTTCCACATATACGCAATGACATATTGATTCTTTGCATAAGATGGTGATCAATATCGCTTCTCCTCGTCTTTCTCTTATTTATTCAAATTCCTCACCAGGTTTGTCAGGACTTGGGAATTGATGCCCCTATTCCAGTCAGTGCTAAGTTAGGAGAACTAAACAATGTGTTCTGCAGAATTTTAAGTGCAGCAGAGCGTCCTCATTTAAATATTCCTGAAACTGAGTCTGGTAGGAAACGGAAATACTTTCGCCAGCTTGTCGGCCATTCTCTTTTG
Source organism: Dalechampia spathulata (assembly GCA_948192965.1). NCBI lineage: Eukaryota > Viridiplantae > Streptophyta > Magnoliopsida > Malpighiales > Euphorbiaceae > Dalechampia > Dalechampia spathulata. The sequence goes on along the minus strand of CANYBF011876978.1, from coordinate 3,617 downwards.
TTTATGTCAGGTTCATCCTCTCTCTTTCTCAACGTAGGTGTATGTATATGCCAATGCATGGTGTGTATTGTCTTGACAATGTTCTGCTTTGCATTTACAGCCGGAGCTGCCTTTGCTGTCGTTGGACATGCAGCCTTTCGTGCCTACGCTGCAAGAAAGAATTCTTCCAATTAGATTATAAGCTTTCAGTTAACTGCCGCAATTTTGCTACTCAAATGGAAGGTTTTTGCAATCAAGATTGACTTGTACGTATAACCTTCACATCTCTTTCAACTTATATGTTCATTATTTTTTCACGATAATTTAAAGGTTGGCCCTTGCGTTAAATGTTATTCTGGAATCTATATCATTCACCTTTCTGATATTCTGTTAGTTTTTTCTTTCTTTTGAAATGTGGAGTAATCTTCTGATTGAAAACATTTTTTTTGAATATTCCTCTCTCGCCTTTTTGGTCTAACTGCAAGTTTAACCATCATAAACTCCATTTGCACGTCTTACAAGAGCTTAGTTCTCTTCTTTTCTGTGTATGCGTGGAGAAAGCCACTCTTAAATTTAAGAGTATGTATCCAACCTCTCCTTTTCATTCTTACCAATGCTTTTATTGTCTTTAAAAATATCTCAAACAAATTATCGTTTAGAATCTTGCGTAATTATTTAGTTGGATAGGGTTTTCTAAATTTGCAAGGTCAACAAAATTAAATCTGGAAAGGTGGAAAATAGCCCATTTATTTATTTATGCATTTTTAATTTACATTCAACCGTAAGTTCAATGATGCTAAGTTTACGAGTACGTATCAAATGGTGGTAGAAATTTTAAACCAAATTAATAATCTCACGTTCAAAAGTGAATTCGGTGCCAATTGCTGCCAGCATAAATAGTTGTTATAGGCACAAAGATGGCTGCAAAATGTCTTCTGCCACCGCGAAAGTTGTCAAAGGCTTCAACATTAGTCTGTTGCAATTAACGTACATAATTTAATAATGATGATAAATAAAATGCCTCCATCTGCATTTAGGATAGTTATGAACATGGTAGGGTAGATGGACATTAATCACATGATACATGTACATCCGCCATCTGAATACCAAGTATACTACTGGTCTAGAGTAGTAGTTGAATATAGGGATTAGGAAATATGTACTATGAGTTTCCCAAGTTGTCATGAAAAGTTTGAAACAGTTTTGATGCGAAAATGTGAGATTCTGAGAGATTCAGTTGCAGTTGAAACAAGATCTCCGAATTTCATGTCATTCTCTTTTCTCCTTTCTTCTTCCTCCACGACGTGCATTCATGTCATTTGGGAAAAGTCTTTACACCTTTGTCTTCACATTGTTCCACCACATGTCTTATCGTAGAAATAATTTTGTTCTAGGGTGATTCAAGAATATTTTATGTTCTTCCACTACCTGAACTTCTCGTAGTAGGAAATTAAAAGAGAGCCAACGACAAGAGATGTATTGGCATTAGGGTATAGGGAGTATCTGCCTCTGAATCTAGTGAAAACGTCTTCCATTTTAGTTTTCTGAAAGGGGAGATCATAGCCTAGGTGGATCACACAGATGGTGATAATGAAATATATGGCCAAATATGGGACTTTAATGGCCAAAACGACAAACACATCGTATCAGAAATTCAACCTCTTAACTCCCCATCTTAATGATAAATTTAAGCTTATTTAAAAAATAAATAAACAGTAAAATCACCATTTATAGCACAATGGTGTAATGAATTCTAGCAGAGTGGTGTTTTAGGTTTTACCTGAAAAGAGTAATAAGTAGAATTATATACGATCAAGTACAGAGCAAGAAAAAAGGACAACGACGCTGTATAAAGCTGCAGAAATGAATAAAAACATAAGATATTGAAAAATAATTTCTTCCATTTATTATGGATTCTTAGAAATTCAGACGTGAGTTTTCTTTTGAAAAGGAATTTAAAATATCTGATGTCAAATACTTTTCTAGCATATTTTGTTAAATATGCGATAATAAATTCCTTTTCAAAATACTGTATTGAACCTAAATTCAAAAAAAACGTTTAATAATAAATCAATAATTCTACAAGCAGTTCTTTTTTATTTTAATGTTTATGATCATTTATAATCTTAAATTTTCAACAAAAATATTCAAATTTTAAATATTTTATCGGAATTCAATAAACATTCATGGAAGAGGTTTAATATTAAAATAATAGATAATTTTATTTTAATATAGCATAATATTTTTTTCCTTCAAAATGTAATAATAAAACAGAATGGAGAGACGTGGTGGGTCCTCATTTGATACTGTCGTGGATCCTCTGTATGCAATCTAATCCTCCTCCTGTCAACCCACCTTTTGTTTTTTTTTTTTTTTTGCCGTCCACCTGAAGTCTTTCTGACTTCTCTTTTTCTACTTGCTCAGGTTTATGTCATATAATATAACTATATATATAATTTTTATGTATATATTACACGTGGATATGAATAATTTAAATCATTATTAGTTGTAATTTAATTTTAATTACATGGTATTTTGTATGATTAATTATTATTATCATTTTTGATGATTCTAATGGTGAAGTAACAGGAAAGGAGGAGGAAAACAGGATAACCACATAAGAAATTCAAGGAACTATTTTCAAAAAATTTCTTAAATTTCAAGAAAGTATAAGAGTGAATTTCCTTAGATTTGAAATAGTTTACCATAACAATATGTCTTGAAATATTTTTTCTATTTGTTAAAGAGGCCTAACTCACCCCAAAAGAGCTCTGATAGGGTGAGGATTACCTCCACCATTATATGGTGGCTTCAAGCCCTTTCACTAAGCAATGTGGGATTTTTACACGCCCCCCTCACGCCCGACATATGGGCATGAAGCCGTCGGGTTATTCCCGGGACAGCCCACAATAAGGCTCATCTATTCACACATACCCAGGCCCGCTCTGATACCATGTTAAAGAGGCCTAACTCACCCCAAAAGAGCTCTCATAGGGTGAGGATTGCCTCCACCATTATATGGTGGCTTCAAGCCCTTTCACTAAGCAATGTGGGATTTTTACACTATTGAAAATTAATATATATTAAAAATAGAATTCTTATTAATCTATTTTTACATGTTTATATATATATATATATATATGAAATGTCAATTTATTTATCTCGTATTGAAGGATAAAAATCAAAGTCATTCTATTAATCCACATAAGCCCCATACATTTTGCAAGTTTTAAGATCACAAAAATAATACATATAACTAGAAAAGAAATTGGATCCATATCATGCGCTTGATATTCTTGTTTGTATATGCATGTGTGTGTGTTTACATCCATATATATGGCAGACATGTGTGTATGACAATTGTATATGTGGGAGGAGCGATAACAGTAATTGCATGGGAGGGGAATTAGACGCACTAACATGAATACAGCCATTGAGCATGGAAAACCAACCAACCAACATCCTTGTTTTTAAGCTTAATTTTATTTGCACTTTCCTTACCACCACTGATCCTAATCACATCAACCATCCCTCCAATTCTAGTGGATCTCCCTCCCCATGCTACCATTATCACACTACCCCGGGGGGGGGGGGGGGGGGGGGGGGGGGGGGGGGGGGGGGGGGGGGGGGGGGGGGGG
>CANYBF011876681.1:0-12410 GCA_948192965.1 Dalechampia spathulata | reverse complement strand
AGTGGTGGGAATCTCTCGTACTATTGGATACAACGCCACGTACTTAAATAAAATATTATTTAAACTGTTCCGATTAGATCTAAACTATTCCGATCACCGATATTACTATTCCGATCCGATAAGGACTATTCCAATCCATTGCAGGACTATATTATACTATGACTAAAAAGCCGTATAAATGATAAAAAACAACTAATAAAACATTAAGTGAAGCAGAAGCATTATTAATCATATTCATAGTTGATACAGATCTAAATATAATTAATAGAATTATAGAGCTATAGATATAATTATATATATATATATATACATGTCTTGAAGTCAGTAATGGCTTTTTATTATACTATGATTATTTCTCAGAACACAAAGGGAGACAGGAAAGACATTTTTTTAATCAGCTGTTACAAGTCATTAATAAGCTGAAAAATGTAATTTTCCCATTTAATTATTCCTTCGATTTGCAGATTTCCCTGTAATTCTATTGATTAATTAATATGTTTAACTTAACCCCCTTTGCCTAAAGAAAAAATTAAGCTAGCTACCTATTCATCTGCACAGCCAAGCTATTCCACACTCTATTGCCTTCTGCTTTATGTGCTATTTCCCCAGTTTTCTTTAAGCTTGGTGTGTCTAAACTCTTAGGACGCATTACATGTTTGTAATATAATTCTTATGTTAAGTTCATACCACATGAGTATTGGTGCCTATCAGCCAAGGTGTCAAGCATATAACTAGGATAACTGATTACTCATATGGCCGCCAAACATGTATTTATTAACACGGAGAAACAATTTATTTCTCATGCGTATACAATCCAATGAGATAGCAGAGAAGGTGAAACAAATTATGTTATTAATCTCATGTCATATTTAGATCATTCATATATATTTCATACAACTTAACAGCATCATACGATTCTTAAACCCTTCCGTAACTGCAACTGAAACAGTCCCCTCTTCTAACCATAACATACATTCGGTTATCAGTAATTATATACCAACACATACTGTCTATTCATATTAATTGAATTTAATTGAATAAAAATAATGAAACAATCATTCAATGATAACATTTTCTTAAGCTAAATTGAAAACTAACGTATACAGATAATATGATAACCTAAAAAGTAGCATACTCTTCAATTTACAGAATCCCTAATTTGAAAAAAATATAACCTCAAACCATGCAAATCAAAGATTGAGAAAAAAATTATTCACTTACAATATGATTTGAATTGCACCTCAACCTCCTAAAGAAGATGAAAGAAATAAAGAAATGAGAATTTAGATCAAGAGAAGAATATGAATGTTTGATGATAAAGATCCACAAACCTCTGTTTTTTCGTATTGTTCCTGCAATGTACTGCTTCAACAAAATAAAAGCACTGCATTATGAATTCGTGGGAATGACTCCCGTATTTTTAGAAGAACAGCGGATGGTTTACAACTTTGATGCATATCAGGGAATGAGATTGAATCAGTCATGGAAATGATACACGCTAGTGTATGCAGGTCCCACATGAATGGATTTGCATTTTACAGGAAAATCTTACGTCAGGGATATTTCTGGCTCACCATAGAGACAGACTGTGTATAGTTTGTACAAAGATGTCATGAGTGTCATATTCACGGGGATCTGAGTCATGTACCACCAGTTGAAGTGCGAAATTTGACAATGCCTTGGCCATTCTCAGCTTGGGTAATTGACATCATGGGTGAGATTCATCCTAACGCATCCAACAGGCATCGATACATACTAGTGGCTATCGACTACTTCTCTAAGTGAGTAAAAGATGAATCCTACAGTAAACTGGGGGCAAAACAGGTTGCCAAGTTTATAGAGAAGAATCTCATATGCCGATATAGGATACCATATCACTTAGTGTTTGTAATGGAGTGTAGTTTCAAGGCCAAGTGGTTGAATTGCTAGAAAGATATAAGATCGAGCACAACCAGTCCTCTCCATACCACCCTCAAGCTAACGGGGCAGTCAAAGCAGCCAACTAAATAATCAAGCGGATCTTGGCCAAGACAGTGCAGACTTACAAAGACTGGCATAAGTATAACATATTACAATGTCAAATATGGCAGAATGCATAAACAAAATGTACTCTGCATAGTATAATATATTACAATGTCAAATAGGCCAAACCCAATGTACTATGCATAGTATAACATATTACAATATCAAATAATGCTTATTTGACATGTGGAACACGTTGCATTTTACCTATACAAGGCATAATGCATAAACAGAATGAACTTAGTGTATAGCACTATATGGCAGAAAAAGTCGTTTGGTGGGGCCTACTTTCCAGGCCGAATCTGCGGTGCTTCTTATAGCACAACGTCTTAGAATGTCAAATGACGCTTATTTGACATACGGTGCATATCTCATTTTGCCTGTGCAAGGCAAAACACATAGGGGCAAAATGCTATATGCGTAGCATATAGCACTATGTGCTATGCATGTAACAAAATAAGACATTTGGTGGGGCCCACTTTTGGGGCCAAATCTGATGTGCTCCGCATAGCACAATGTCTTAAAATGTCAAATGATGATTATTTGACATATGGTGCACATCCTATTTTGCCCGTGCGACATAAAACGCATAAGGGCAAAATGATATATGTGTAGCATGTAGCACTATGTGCTACACATGTAGCAAAATAAGATGTTTGGTAGGGCCCACTTTCATGGCCAAATCTGATGTGCTTCACATATCACAATGTCTTAGAATGTCAAATGATGCTTATTTGACATATGGTGCACATCCTATTTCGCCCGAGCAAGGAAAAACGCATAGGGGCAAAATGCTATATGCATAGCATATAGCACTATGTGCTACACATATAGCGAAAAAAAGATGTTTGATCGGGAGCCTTCTCGGGACCAAATCTAATGTGTACCATATCATACAATGTTTTAGGACATGAAATGATGCTTATTGGGCACGGGGCGCATGTCCCGAGGTGGTCACAGTAGGCCCTACACGATGGGTCAAAATGCTATGTGCGTAGCGCATAACACTACATGCTCTGCACATAGGCTATGTATGGCACACATAGCACTATGTGTGGCACACATAGCCTATAAATTTTCAATTTTTGGATTGAAAATTATATTTTTTCCAAACCCTAATTTCCCTTTATAAATATAGAGATTGGGTTCAGCAAAAAAGGGTCTGAAATTTGCTAAAAATAGCCAAAACTCTATCAAAATTATTCCATATTTAATTAAACACTTAATTAAGTAAATCCCTTAGGATTTAGAGACTAATTCTCTCTAGTTAGGCTCCTTAAGCATGATTGGAGTGAAGATCTTCAAGAAAAACCCACTGTGGTAAGTGGAAATCTCATTTCCTCTTCATTTTTCTTATGATTTTCCCCTAAATCGTCTAAGTTTGGCTTGATTTTCTTGTGATTAGATTCAATCATGCATTTTTCTTCTTTACTCATGTTGTTGGGTACTCAAAATGAGTGATTTTAGTCTTTGATCTGCCTAGATCCGAGCAGGATTTCATATTTTTGCCAAAAACCTTCATTTTCCTTTTATTTCAGGACACCTATGTGCGCCACATATATAACTATGTGTGCCACACATAACCTATGTGTGGCGCACATAGGCCTATATGCAAATTTTCAGAAAATGCAAATTTTCTTCAGTTTTCACTTCCGATCTCATAGATCCAGTGGAATTTAAGGCTTTTCCACACTTCTAGTGCTCTGGATTTTTCAAAAACTATTCATATCTAATTGATTTCAACCTTGAAATTAATTTTCCAAATTAGATGCTCATCTGCTTTTCAAAAAAGTATTTTCTGACTTAGATCTGCCTAGATCTGAGTCGGATCTAGAGTTTTCACTGAAAAATTTCACTTTTCTTCAATTTTTCTTGCCATGTGCACCACACCTTCACCTATGTACACCACACACAGCCTATGTGCGGCGCACATAGGTCTATGTGCTACGCACATAGGCCCTAAAATCTCCAGGAAATGCAATTTTTCTTCATCTTATCACCCGATCTGACTTTTCCAGTAGCATTTGGGGCTTGTTCATGTCTCAAGTGTTTTGGATTTGTCATATATTGTCAGATCTAATTGATTTTAGCATTAAAATTGATTATTCAAGTCAAATGCCAATTTACTTGTTTGATTTGCAATTCGGATGTTGATTCGTGCTCAAAATGAGATACTGTCTTCATTAAAGTTGCATATTTTGGTCTGTAGATCATTTTTATATTGATAAATTTGATTTTCCTGTAGATTGACTCCTTATGTGCACCACCCTGAAATTTTTTTTGAAAAATGACATTTTTCAATCATTTTTCAGCCCGATTTGATAATTCTAGTGGCATTTGATATTTAACAGTGACTTAAGTGTATTGGATCCATCAAAAATTAATTACATTTAATTAATTTTGGCCTTAATTAATTTTTCATGATTAAATGCTTATTTAAATTGGTTGAGTTGCTATCTCCAATTGTTTCATGTGATGTTAGCAATTCCCATTTGATTTTCCATGATTAACCAAAAATAATTTTGCTTAAAAATATTTTTATTTAATTAATTTTCATGATCCAGCTCGTGTTAATTCACATGATTATTGCCACACAATTAGTGGGATTTTGACTCTTGGTTCGTGCTTTTATATGGCATTGGACTAGTCAAATAAATCCTAAATTCATTTGCTACTAATAAATTTATTGTGTTTATTATGCATTTATCCATTTGTGCATTTATCCATTTATTGTGTTTATTATGCATTTATCCATATGTGTTTATATGACATCATCTTGCCACTTAATGATATCATTATGACATTATTAATAAAAATTCTAATTATACTTTTCTAATATCTATATATTATTATATACTTTTACTAATACATTATTAATACATAATTACTCATTTTCTAATAAATTAAAATCATAATTATACTTATACACCTCATGCTTACATCATCATTACATATCATGCTTACATAATCATTACATATCATGCTTACATCATCATTGCTTAATTATGACATCATAATTAATTCCAAACTTTAATTTACTATCTTTTCTATATTAATTAACTTAAGCTAAAACAATCATCTTAGACAAACTTAATTAATCATATCAAATGTTCTTAATATCAAAATCATCAATTAATCATCATTTAATGGTTCTGTTTAGTGGTTTTGTCAAAATTTCTCATTTCAACTATAAGGCATGAAACTCTTATCATATCATATACTTTCCATCATTAGCATAATTTCATGTCAATATCACACTTATAACATTTAAATCAAGACATTTAAATCAATTCATGAATGCAAAGTGCATACTCGATTTAGGATGTGATACATGAACACAATTAAATATTATGTATAATTCAACACTTATCACATGCACATGCTTCTCTTAAGCAATTCTAGTTTGTCCCTGTTTTTAATTATTTTGCTTGCCATTTTCTTTTATTATTTGATCAATCCTTAATACCTATCTAATAATTATTCCTGTAACAATTATTAATGTCTTCTAATAACATCAATAATATAATATAAAAAAATTATCTAAATGTTTAAATAAAATAATTTAAAGGTTGATTATAATTCCCTGCAATATCAATAACGTAATTATTCATAAGGAAAATAAAATAATTAAAAATTTTAGATTATCAATTTAATTTAATTTAATAATTATTATAATATTCTTAATTTTCATAATTTTAAATTATAATTTATTTCAATTACGACTAAAATTAAAATAAGAATTAACATGGATGTGACAACTCTCTCCTTCTAAAGGAAATTTTATCCCAAATTCAAACTTAAATTACATGTATAATTAATGATATTGTTATTTCATACTGATTTCTCTTATCTATTCATATAAACATAAGTTACTACTATTATTATACTTCTTCTTATTCATTAGAAGACTAATTAATATCATTTTTAACTTATCTATGCACATTTTTACATAAGGCGCTTCAAAATAATTTTTAATTATAATGTGACTCATGTGCATGTTGAACTATTAATATTTCCAAGTGTATTATGCTTGTTACTTGTTCGAGTAATATATTCTAATTGCAATCCTAATTTCCCCTTTTAATAATATATGTTAAATAATAATATATAATAATATAGACAAATATTTTAGGTAATATATAAGACATAAAGTAATGTCAAATATTATTCGCATCTTAATTCTTTAAATATACTTCACTATTATATTACAATTGCTATTCATATTGAAATAAGGTTCAATAATTATTCAGACATTTCATATAAATCCAACTATCACATGTACTCATCTTGTATTTGTGTCCAAAAACTCATACAATACGCTAATATTTTAGCATAAGAAAATATCAGATGGTTATGTCATCAACATAGTAATATCAATATCCATAACAAGGTGTATGACCAAATTAATATCACACCACATTTTGATTATATTAATTCATATGCATAAATGAATAATTTCATTTCCCATAAACAACATTAACCTATAAATATAACAACTTAATGTGCTCTACAAGCATTCATATTATATAACATCATTGTATATCCATTGTATTTAAATTTCATATCGCTATCATAGAAATAAGAAGTTATATGTCAATGATGTATGATTCATAACCTTTTATATTCATCTTTCAACTCAATTCTTTTTACACTCACTTACATATGGAATAATTCACTGCCTTGCTCATATGTTCTTATCAAACAACTTTAACTATCCAATTATCTGTGTTTTAACATCTTTCTATTTTTTTTATAGCAATCCTACATATAAAAATCCTACACTCTCTGGATAAACTATTCTTCATTATTTTATCTTGTGAATGAACATATAACTAATCTTAAGTAACTAGGTTTATTAAGTATGAGTTACTAATTCAAAAGAAAAATCTTAAGACAATATACAATACTACCATGCCTTTTAATATTTTTATTTATTTTTTATTTTTTTTATGGAATTTATAGTTTTCAATAAGATAGAAATAAACATCGTATAGCCTAAGATAACTCAATAGTTATGGTTGTACAATTTTAATAATCACCAACAATTATATATTGGACTTTTATCATCTTAAAGATACAAATTCTATCATTTATAGATATGATTTGTAAACAATATTTGGCTTACTAGCGTTCTTGCTCCTTTAACTTTCTAAATTATTAGAATGATGGCATTATCACTCATTTATTATTGCTCTTTTAATAAACAATCTATATGCCACAGATTAACAATCACATGCATTACCTTATATGCATCATTCTAATTAAATTATTCATTTCCTTTAATACTAATATGTTTATCTTGCAAAAACCATTATCCAAGAAGAGAAAGTATATATTAGCTTCAATTCGTACATTAAGGGCTAAAATCACCTTATAGCCATCCATGATTACTATTAATTCCATTTAATCAATTTCTTGAATGAAGTCTACTTTTGATCCAATTGTTTGAGTAAATTATGCATCTACTAATTTCTAAATTTCTTAAGATCTAATATTTGTCTCTGAGTTCACTTTACATGCATTGATAGGGCATTAATATTGCTACCTACTAATGTTAAATAAGGTATCAATATCACCACCTATAGATTTGGGATAAGGTATCAATATCACTACCTACTATCTTACTGATAAGGTATCAATATCATCACTTATCAGTTTCATCATGGGAGGATAATAACATTATTACCAAGCAACTAAATGAAATCTTATTTCCCTTATTTGAGAAAATCACATGTAGTTCATAAATATGTATTTAAATAATATTTAGTTTTACATGTATATTATGGTTCATTATAGTATACAATCAACTCAATTATGTTTCCTTAAAGCATTAGTGTCGACCACATAATGTCTTAATTGATGTGTGGTTTATATAACTATTCGACCTCCTTAAATTAACCTATGTAATACATAGGATTTCAATATATATAATAACTGATTTGCCAATGATTTATCCCTAGTATAATCATATGCCCAAATACTTCTAATCTTGCAGAAATTTTGTATATGCATCTCAACATCTTCTAACTCCATTTCAGTAGTTATGTTAATTTAGTCATGCACATTTATAAATCTCTAGTTATATCAATCTTATATCATATATATACATATATCTCTTGTCCATATTAACTTAACCACCTTGAATTAGTCTAACTTAGTATAATCATTTCAAACAAAATTCATCTTAATGTATATATAAATGTAATTACTTTTATCCTTACCTTTAGCCAAGCACACATTCTAATCCCTTTTCTCTGTTTCAACTTTATAATCCAATTCTCTAGTCAAGCCATAGTTTTTTTCACATTTACAATTTGTTTATTTTTAAGAAAATTTAAAGAAGTTCAATTGCTCTATCAGGAATCTAAGTATTATCTTTCTCCATTATCACAGCCTATTAGTTATCCTTAATAATTTTTAAACATAAATAACAGGATCACACCAGTCAATATCAAAATCATAACATTATTCCTAGCTATGCAACATATCATTTATAGGTAGTAAAATCAAAATACCACATAATTTTCAAATTTAATATCATGAACTAACCATAGCTCTTATACCACTACAACATGACACATCCAATCGGTGAAACGTGCTTATAAAAATCGCATTCTTAAGAATACACTAATCACTTTACAAAGGATCTGTGAATTTTTTTTGACAGAATATATCTGATCTAATTTTACAACTATTTATTTATAGCTTGTAACTTCTTTATCACCTGCCGTATAAAATATTCACATAATAAATATGACATACCATTTATCATTTTTTTGTATATAACCATCATTTAAAAAGTTTAGATAAGCCACACACTAGATATTTTTGAGCATATCTACTGGTTTACAAACATGAAGTATTTTACTACCTATGTCACGTCTTTCGGCTGCATAACATGCTCCCGTAGAATGATTATTAACTTCCTAACTGAGAAAGTCAATAATTATCCTATAAAGGATTCCATACATTAAGTAAAATTTTTTTATAAGTATATAACTTTCATGCAACCTCATATTAATCTAATACATTTACTGCTCTCAAGTTTAATATAACATCATAAATAAATCATCACCTTATCAAAGTTTTAATATACACACATTAATTATATTTTTTATTTTTACATAACTTAAGTTTGTCAAACTTACTTTATTTACTGCCAAAGTACTTATTTATATAGTTGCACAATAGTTTATAAAGATAGAAGTCTGAAGGAACTCAAACCATATACCAATTTTCTATTGGTATGTCCAGCTGCTTCACTGATAATCCGGTTCTGTGACTTTGCTTGGTCCTACATTTATCAATTGACAAAAGCTGAGTATAAAACTCAGTGATGCTAGTGTAACAAGTATCACACATATGTATTCCCGTAAGAATTTAATCATTTATCCCAGTATTAAACTTTAAACATATTTCTCATATCAATATATCTTCCTTTCTTCCTTATGTCACCATGATATGCTATGTCATGACTTATGATTAATGTATTTTGCATATGTCATATTTAGCAACCATATTATATCGTGTATATATGTAATGCAATTGCATTACCAAACCGTTACCCCTTTGATCATTTAATGATCGAGGACTTCAAATAAACTAGCATAAACCTGGTCTATCCTTTCCTTTGTTAATATCCTTGAATGATTCGTGAATATTATCCATTGGTTTACCTAATTCAAAATCAATATTAATCTTTTATTAGTAATTAATTCATCCTTAATCATTCTAATAATTATATACCACTAAATTGTTCAATTTTATATCTAATTCGATTTATATTATTTATTGCTAAACATTTATCATAGTAATATCTTAATAGAGTTTATTTAAAATCATACTAAATTTAAAATCGTTTGAACATCATTTTCTTTTTAATTTTATTACTCTCTCTTACTTCTAATATTAATTAATCATTAAATAACTTTGAGTTACCTTGTCATTATTAATTTATAACATTGTCATTATTTTAATGCTGCATATTAAATTTTATCCCATTATAAGCTGCTTCTTATTACTTAACTATGATGGCATTCTAATAAAATAATTGATAACATATTATTTAATTATGTCTTATCTTACCTCTTTTTATATCACAATTACTAATCTGTAAAAACAGTTTATATCATTTACTTCTTATTAAGAACCAAAACATGTTATTTGAAAAAAAAAACAGGTTCTTATCTTATTCTGAATTTATAAGTATATAGGTATTGATCAAACAACTAGTATTTAAAACATCTATTTATTAATCTATTATCATTTAAACACTAATTTTGAATTTATAATATCTTAGGCATATAGTCAAAATATCCAGTATCAGAATTCATAAATCAGGTATTTAATAACTCCTAAATAATTTCCTGCTAACATATTCCTTAATAATCCTGATATCATAAAACCAATTAATGATTATAATAGTAACTTTTAATAAATCCTTTAATCTATCCTATTTTGTAATATCCAAAACTTATATCAATTCATGCTTAAACTTATGTAAAACTTCATAACATATTCTTAACTAATTCTTTACTTAACCATTTCAACTTAAATACCATCTAACCTTTAACTTAAATATTCAATGAAATCATTTAAATATATTCATTAAATATCTTAACTGTGAATTACTGTTATAGATATTACTTATTAATCTACTAATCTATCATCATCTTATTTTTGTTCAATTAATAATATCTTTAATCAAACTCCAATATTTATCATACTTATATTTTACCAATACCAAGTACTATTATTATATAATATGAAACAGTTACCAACTCAAATTATTTTTATCAGTATTTAAACTTAAACAACCTTATAGAAAACCTTTTTCATAATTCTGTCTTTAAACCAGTTAATCATTAAAACAGTAACATTTCTCTATTTAAATTCTATTATAAACATTAAATCATACCCAGAAATAATCTCATATGACTTTATATTACTTCCTTTAACAATAATTTATGCCATGTATCTTAATATCACCAAAAATCCATTACTTAAATACAAACATCAATCAATCTTTACTTACACAATTCCTGATTATATTTTATTTATTCTTAACTTAAATATAGTCATTAATCCTTATATTATATTTTAAGATACTTATTTCAATCAATCATGTATACCCCAAATCAACAAAATCAATATTTTAACATATGCTTATACCTTACTGCTATCTTAACTCATTATTCTGTCTAACAATAATTCTCATATAATACCATATTATTGATTTAATAAACTACTTACAATCATTGAATACGCTTAAATAATTAATCATTTAAATCCATTTATACTATATAACCTTATACTCCAATTTAGGTCCATTTAAACACTTAAATTTTATCTTCTAAACTTCCTTAATTAAAATATCATTTTTTTATTTCAAAATTCTCATTTTTAAATACTTAATATCCTTATTTTAGTAATCATATGAATCCACAAACTTGTATAACCAAAATCCTTAATGAAATTCATTAAAACATAGAAAAGTTATTTCTTAAACCTATCTTTCTTCATATGCACTTGTTTTCCTTATTTCTTTACAAAAACTCTATTTATTCTTAATTAAGACTCTAAATACCTTAGTCATACATTAACTTAGTCACTTAGTTTATACTTTTCATATCTTATAAGCTAAAAATGAAAATTAAACTTTAATTTACCAAATATGCTTATCTTTAGTCCAATTAAGTTCATTCTTCATATGATTCTTATTAGTGTTGGTTTATTGAGTGATTAAGCAGCGAAAGAAATTTAAAATTTTCATTTAAAATTTTCATTTTAAAACAACAAACCAAAAGAAGATCTTTGCATCAAAACATAGAAGAACTTGTTTAGAGATTAGATGAGACATATTGGATAGTAACTCTTACTTTATGTGTAGATGTCCTTCGTTCTTTATCTCTAAAATGTTTATGGTTGTAGCAAACCAAAAACCACCAAAGTAGGCAGCCTCCAATAGTATCCACATGAAATAAGGAAGTCCAAGCAAGCAACCAATTGCTTCCATCTCCTTTCCTGTAAACTAGCAAAGAAAAAGAAGAAAAGTCTTATGGAATTTTTATCTTCCTCACAATAGCTCTTATGAAGGCCGAATTCTTCTTCTACAAAAGAGTGTATGTTTTAGCCAAAGGAAGAAAAATGGTGTGTCATGACCTAATTTTGGTTATAACAATATATTTATACTCCAAAATTAGGTTAAGCTGAAACCCTTTTAGCTTAAGTCAGGCCTGGGCCCGTCCGTGACTAATATGGCCTGTGACTGTCACTTGCCATATCATAGCCCAACCCAATAGCCCAACTTAAACCTTATGGACTTCTTAACATTAAATTTTAAGTCCATAAAGTATTAGATTAATTTCCATAAGAAAATTTTGACTTTT
>CANYBF011875228.1:0-13730 GCA_948192965.1 Dalechampia spathulata | reverse complement strand
CTTACATCATCAAATTCAATTATGATGTCATAAATAAAATTTTTATTCAAAATTTTCAAAATTTGCATATATCTAATTTAAGTTAACACAAGCACTATGGTCAAATCCATTTTATCAAATTCAATGTGGATTGCCTAAAATCATCATTTTAGTGCCATTTATCCATTCGTTTCAATGGTTTCGGTAAAATTTCCACTTTGCTCTTTTGAGCTTTAAACTCAATTTTTAACATATATCTATCAACATAATCATATTTCTATATCATTTCCATATCAATAACATATATAAACATGATATATTGTCAATTATGAATGCACAGTGAATCATACAATTCAGGATGTGACAAAAACAACATATAATATGTTATTAGGTCGACCATGGATTCATGAAAATAAGGTGGTGCCTTCAACACTCCATCAATGCTTCAAGTATTGCAAGAATGGTGAGGTAATAAGGGTGGTAGCTGATACAAATCCTTTCAATGAAGCCGAGTCATACTTTACAGATGCTAAATTTTACTTGAAGATAAGCATGATGGAGGAGTTGCAATTTTGAGCCTAGTAGCTAAGGAACTGGCAGAGGACTCTTCTAAAGCTAAGAAAGGAGCATCTTTATTTCCAACTGAGGGGAAGAGAGAGATTTCAATCTAATTAAATAAGTCTATGAAGGAAAAGCCAAAACTGCATTATGTTCTAGCTTCAAGGAGAAAAGAAGGGCAAGCCTCATTCAAAGCCAAAAAGGATCTAAGCAAGACTTATAAGACTTGATCCTTCCATTGACAAAATTGGCAATATCAAAAGTAGCCACACCACCATTATTGGGGTTTATCCAACCATCACAAGGATCATCGATGGAGCATGGAAAACTTCCAATAAAAAGAGTAAATGGATTTGATCTAAATATCTATAAATTACTTGTTAAAGCTGGTATGGGTGAGAAGGCTACAGCCTTACTGATAAAGGAACCAGAGCTTAGATAAAAAGAGGACTTATCCAATGGAATTTGTGAAGTTTGGAAGGTGAGTGAAGTAACTCTAAAGACTTCAAGAAAAGGTCTAGGGTACAATGCATCCAATCCTTTACGGTTAAAAATCCATAAAGGGACCTCATAATACATTTCAGTAGGAGATGAAGAAAATCCCATAAAAGTTCCAAGAATGACAGTTTTTGATTTAGGAACCACTTCAAATCAAGTTTCAGTTTTTGATCATCTTGGGGCTTAAGATAATTCCATGCCTAGTCAAAGTTCAGTTCATGATAGGCTTGGAGTTTTAAAAAATAAAATGAAGATGAAATTCAAGAAGAATTCACCTTTGCAATTGGACTACAAGGAGGTTAAGGGTAAATTTTCGTCTCGTATGAAGCATCAAAGTCAATGGATGGTCAAGGCTGGTGAAACACTAACAGCTAAATAACAAATAACTGTGATCATAGGCATAACATCTAGTCAATATTACGAGGATTATGACATAGCCATTTCTTTGCACTTAAGTGTAACTTAAATTGATAAAGAAGATTTAGTGGTTGAGGAAAGCGAAGAAGAAGCTCCACTAACTTTTAAAAAGGAAAACAAGACCATGGTTGATGAATTAAAGAACATTGATTGGGCATTTGATGATATTCCCCGTCCAATTTTCCTGAGTGAAAATTTAGTTCAAGAAGAAGTTGAGGACTATAAAAACCTTATCTTGTAGTTTTATGATGTCTTTGCATGGTCTCATAAGGAAATGCTTGGACTTGATCCCAAGGTCGCGGTTCATCACCTATCAATTAAAAAGGGGGCAAAGGTGATCAAACAAGTTTAAAGGAAGTTTTGACCAGAATTACTTCCATAAATTGAGGCTGAAGTTAACAAGTTGATTGATGTTAGGTTCATTGAAGAAGTCAAATACCTAACTTGGATTTTAAATATTATTCCTGTAAGAAAGAAGAATGGACAATTTTAAATCTGTGTAGATTTTTGTGACCTCAATATTGCCTGCCCAAAAGATGATTTTCCATTACCTCTAATTGAGATCATGATTGACTCTATAATGGGTTATAAGAGGTCATCATACCTTGATAGATCTTTTGGATATAATCAGATTCCTATCACAACAGAAGATGTTAAAGCTACAGCTTTTCAAACTCCAAAGGGAATCTATTGCCATAAAGTTATGCCTTTTAGATTGAAAAATGCAGGTGCAACATACCAACGGGCTATACAAAAGATCTTCGATGACATGCTTCATAAAAATATTGAATGTTATATGGATGATCTTGTGGTAAAATCAAGGAAGGCTACTGATCATTTGCAAGACTTACGATAGGTATTCGAACGTCTTCAAAAATATAATTTGAAGATGAATCCTTTGAAGTGTGCCTTTGGGGTATCTACTAGAAAGATTCTTGGATTTATGGTTATACATTGAGGGATCAAGATCGATCAGTCTAAAATTGAGGCCATCCTCAAAATGCCATAATAAAGAAATATTCATGAGTTAAAGAGCCTCCAAGGAAAATTAGCCTATATTAGAAGGTTCATTTCAAATTTGGCTGGAAGGTATCAACCCTTTAGCCATTTAATAAAGAAAGATGTACTTTTTAAATGGGATAAAACATGTACTAATGCCTTCAATAGCCTAAAATCATATCTTCAAAACCTACTCGTGTTAAATGCATCGATAATGGGATAGCCTCTCATTTTATATACATCAATAAATGAGCGATCTTTAGGGGTTTTGCTAACATAAAAAAATGATAGAGGAAAGGAAGGTGCACTTTACTACCTTAGTAGATTAATGAATGGAGCTAAATTAAATTATTCTCACATTAAGAAGATGTGCTTAGCCTTACTGTTTACAACTAAAAAATTAAGGTATTATCTACAAGCTTATACTACGCACTTGACTTCAAAGGCAAATCCTATCAAGTACATCTTATCAAGACTTATGCTCTCTAGAAGATTAGATAAATGGGCAGTCTTGTTACAAGAATTTGAGATTATCTATGTGCCTCAAAAGGCAATTAAAGGCCAAGTTCTAGCTGATCATCCAATTCCTGATCATTAGGAGTTTTCTGATGACCTTCCAAATGAAGAAATTTTCTTTATAGAAGTTCCAAGACCTTGGAGGATGTTCTTTGATGGAGTAGCAAAGTGAGAGGGGGTAGGAGCTGGGGTTGTTTTCCTTAGTTTTGAAAGTGAAGCTCTTCCATTTGCATTTACCCTTAAAGAAAAATGCTTAAATAATATGGCAGAGTATCAGGCCTCGATCCTTAGATTGGAAATGGTAGCTAACATGGAGATCTTAAATATTGAAGTATTTGGAGAGTCAAAGTTGATTGTCAATCAAGTACTCTCGCTGTATGAAGTAAAGAAAGCTAATTTGTTGCCTTATTATGAGTATGCTTCAAAGCTACGTAATCAATTTGACAACTTCTCAATCAAGCATGTGCCACGAGATGTTATCAACAAGCTTATGCTTTGGTGAACTTAGCATCGATATTATCATTAACAAATGGTGCGGTTGAAGTTCTTGTATGCAAAAGATGGATTGTGCCATCATCACTTCAACTTGAAAATGAAGGTGAAAAAAAGATGGTGAATCATATTTCTATATATGAGACTGACGCGGAAGATTGACGATAACTACTTATTGATTATTTGGAGCATGGAAAGCTGTCCAAAGATGCACACTATAAAACTGAAGTTAGGAGGTAAGCTTTAAGATTCATTTACTATAAAGGAACTCTTTATAGGCATTCCTTTGATGGCATCTTCTTGCATTGCCTTAGGGAAAATGAAGCTACTAAGGCTGTGCAAGAAGCACACTCAGGGGTGTGTGGGGCTCATCAAGCTGGTCTAAAGCTTCACTTTCAAATTAAAAGAATGGGGTATTATTGGCCTACAATAATGAAAGATTGCATGGAATATACTAAAAGTTGTCAAGAGTGTCAATTTCATGCAAACGTGATACACCAACCTCTAGAACCGCTTCATCTGACTATTGCATCTTGGCCTTTTGATGCTTGGGGACTTGATGTGGTAGGGCCTTTGCTAAAAAGCTCAGGTGGTCATCTTTACATCTTATCTGCGATAGACTATTTCTCAAAATGGGCTGAAGCTATAGCATGTAAAGAAGTGAAAGGGGAGATAGTTACAAGCTTCATTTAAACAAATATCATTTACCAATATGGTGTGCCTCGTTACACTATAATAAATAATGGTAGGCCATTTTATAACAAGATAATGGATAAGTTATGCAAGCGGTTTGACTTCAAGTAACATTGCTCTTCAATGTATAATGCACCAACTAATAAACTTGCTGAAGCTTTCAACAAAACTGTATGTAATCTCCTTAAGAAGATTACAAGTCAATCAAAAAATGATTGGCACAAAAGAATGGGAGAAGCTACATACCGAACACCTACACAAGCAACTCCATATTCACTTATCTATGGTGTGGAAGCTATACTGCCTTTTGAGCAATAAATCCCATCTTTGAGGATAGTAGTTCAAGAAGGACTCTCAACTGAAGATAATATCTGATTATGCCTTCAAGAGTTAGAAGCTTTAGATGAAAGGCATCTAGATGCATAACAATGCTTAGAATGTTATCAAGATAGGTTGTCAAGAGTATTCAACAAGAAAGTAAGGCCACGATCTTTTCAAGTTGGAGATCTTGTTCTTGTTATAAGAAGGCCAATCATCATGTCTCAATGTATGGGCAATAAGTTCTTATCAAATTAGGATGGACCATATGTTATACAGGAAGTCTATTCAAGTGGTGCATACAAGATCATTAATAAAGATGGAGTGCATATTGGACCAATCAATGGCAAGTTCCTAAAGTGGTACTATGCTTAGAGTTCAACCTTGTTCCTAGCCCACATGAGCTAAAATTGTGCATGGTAAATCAAACAAAAAAAATTCATTATAATTGAACTACGTTTAATTTGATCCTTCTTATGAAGGTACATAGGTAGCTTAGTAATATGCTAAGTTTAATCATATAAATCAAAAAAAAACTTAGTATTATGCTAAGTGAAATAAAATATATATCCAAATGATATATATAAAAAAAAGAATGTTTATTAAATGAATATTCTATTATAAAGAGAAAATGGAACTTATGGTTTCCATATAAAATCTCTTAAGTCAACTCTTTCTGTCTCTAATACATTTCTAAGTTATTGCAAAGATTCTTCTTCGACTGGATCTTGGAAAGGGGTATGCTCTACAACTAATTTTTCTTCCTCAATATTGGTAATGTTTGCTTGGACATCAAGGACTTCTTTCTCTGTATCACTTAAAGAGAGTTTAAGCCTCTCTTTCTTTGCATGAAGTCTCTGAATCTCATTGTCAATCTCAAATAAGTCATCCTCAATTAATATATGCTTCTTGAAAGCTTCAACTTTCAAGAGATCTTGCATTGTCTAATCTCTTAGAAATTTCTTCAAGTTTCTTTAAATGAGACTCTTTTGATGACTTAGAAGATAAGGAAGACTCCTTTTCATGAAGATTGTTGATTTTTTGAACATAGTCTTCAAGATGTTTCTTGGGAATTGAAACATCAATCTTCTTAACTTGTTGAATCTCATTCAAGACAGTAAGAACTTTATAAGCAAATGAGGGAACTTCATAGAAAGGTGGATTTATGATCTTCAAGCATAAGTCCATCCATGTAGAGGTAGTTACGTTGCAACAATGCCTTTGTAGGAAGTAATCTCCATAAAATTGAGAAAGTGTAGAAGGGACAGCATGAGTAGCTTTCTCTTTCCTTTGCTCTACAAGTTCAACTTCCTTAGTAGCTTCTATAGCAACAATGGGGGCACAATTTACTGAATTTAATTCTTGTTCCAAGTTTCCCTAAAAAAATTGAAATTTCATGATAAATTTTAAGTTAAAAAAAAAAGAAAAAAAATAAAGAAACCAAGTTCAAAATAAGAAAATTTACCACAAGATTGTTGAAAAATGAAGAAGAAGGGATATCATCCCTAAAAAAAATTACTGCAGTCTCTAGAGCCTCATTAGTCTTGTGAGTCTTTGGTTTCTTCTAGTAACAATCAGAGCTTGACTCAGATTCATCCTTATCAAGTTCTATATACCTTGGGACAACTCTTCTATGAAGCCTTATATCTGGGAAATGCCTGTTAGGATTGGAATTACCATTACCCTCTCGATTAGGTGCTCTCATAAGAGTCCTATCCTTTGGTGTATTCTTCATAAGAGTCCTATCCTTTGGCGTATTCTTGCAGGGAAGGCCAAGGATTACGTTTTGTTGAGGTTGTGAAATTGGAGGATTTGTCATGATAGCTTCATGATTGGGTCTCTTGTGAACTCTAACTGGATTAAGCTCATCATGTTTAGTAGTAGAAAAGGCTCGAGACCACTCCTTGGACCATCACTCAGCATAGTTATGAGTTGCATAAAAAGGATCTCTTAAGACTTTGGAAAGCACTATAGTCTTTGATTGACTCTTGAGACTTGTTAAAGACTTTTGAATTGGAGGACTTCCTTCAAGGTAGGTTATCTCATTGACTTTTGAAGATCATGAGGGATATCTTGGGTAAAGCAAAAATACCTACTAAATCTGGTAGGGTAATATGCTTGAATATAAAACATGTCCCTACAACGAAAAGTTAGATAGCCAGAGCAAAGACTAATAATGTATTCAATCCAGTTAAATAAACCATCATAAAAGGCATCATTGTCAATAATGGTTGTTTCTTGAGGTGGAAAGATCACATGTTTGGTCTCAAATCGACCTTCCTTGAAAAGGTTCTCCACTTCATGATCTTTGAAGAAGCAAGTCATTCTTAAGTCTTCATAACAAGTCATGTGAACTGGACTTGCATTCTTCCCTTCAAAGAAGTGAGTGTCATACCTATCTACTAACCAACCATAGACATAGTGAATTGGGAAGCAAACACCATAAGAGTTCAGGTTGGTAGAGTTAAAAATTTTACTCAATCCATGATAGATGCTAACTAAGACTGGAACAGCTAAACAAAAGCTATCTCCCATGGCCATCATGCTTGCAACTTTAAAAGTGCTGGGGCGGATGAGATTTGGAACTCCATGGGGTAGTACAAATTTACATAGCCAACAAGAAAGAAAAGTGGCTAAGTAAATCTCATCTTGTAAAGCATAATCCTTGATGCCAAAAAGGATAAAGAAACATTACCAAGCTTCATTTCAAGGTAAGGCCTTGCCGATTATTCCAGATGGGCAGAATGTCTTCTTTGGAGTTGAAGTTTTTTTCAAGTAATCTTTTCTTGGAGGTTCAACATATCTGACATCTCCACAAAACCAAAATTAGATCCAATCATCAATCTTCACTTGGTATTGGTCATTGGCAAGGTTGTGATAAGCATGAAACAAGTATTGGCAACTTAGTGGAAGAAATTCATTGCCACTATTTAAGCCTACAAGTCCTTCAGCAAAAGGTATGACTTCATTATAGAAGGTGCCTGAGATGGGAAGTCTACTTAAAGAATGCAAATCCTAAAGTGAAATCGAATCTTCTCCAAGAGATAGGTAGAGAGTTTTGGTTGATGGACTCCAATGCTCATAAAAGTATTACATGATGCTAGTAGACTTGTCATAAATGAAGAGTGATGTAAAAATAGCATCATAAATGCAAGCTTGTGTGAGCAATGCCTTGTTTACTGCAAGAATATCTTCAAGCCATTCCCAATAACATGGAGAATATGAGAATTCACCAGTAACCTTAAAGGTGGATGGCCATGATACATCTTTGAGGGTAATGCACTTTTTCAACAAGGACAGATTATTATAAGAACTTCTCTTATACTTGAATGGAGCCTTCAAAAGCAAACAATTTGGCTTGATGATGTCTTGGCTTGAGTTAGTAAATTCATGAGAAGATTTCTCTGACCAAGTTAATAAAAATGAAACCATTATCGATGAAGGCCATGATGGAGAAAAACATCTAATGGCAGGAGTTTGGACTTACAAAATTATCTTTAGATGCATGTGGTTGTCTTGACTTCCGAAATCTTGGTACATGATCATCGCTTATCGTTGATGTGAGCTTCGATTTGAATTATCTTCACTTCAAAAGACCAAGTATGATAACTAGATCACCTTAAGTTGACTTTAAAAAATCACACAATTGGTGAATTTTAATCATTTATCGATTAGCTATTAAGGCTTGTCAAAGTTAACCAGTTACAAGGAACGAGCCATCAAAATAAAAAGTCTTGCACGTCAAATCTTCAAATTGCTTGAATCTTGGATCGTCTTGACTAATCACAAGAATCAGGTCACCCAAGATAATTGACTAAATATATAGTCAAGTCACCTTGCTAGTTGATTGCTTGTGATAGTGGGAGTATTGATTGTCTTCCTTGATGCTTGAATCTTGAAGTTGCTTAAATCTTCGACGTGCTTCAATCTTGATTAAATATGATAATCAAGTCACCCTAAAATAATTGACTAATTTTAAGTCAAATTATTTTACCGATTCAATTATTCGTAAAAAAATCAAGTAGTCTTGAAGGTGATCGCCTTTGTGGTAGTTAAATCTTCAAGTATTTTGAATCTCTTCAATTTCAATTAAATAAGATAATCAAGTCACCTTAAAATAATGTCAAATTGTTTTATCGGTTCAATTATTCGTAAAAATCACGTAGTCTTGAAGGTAATCGCCTTTATGGTAGTTGAATCTTCAAGTATCTTGAATCTCTTGAATTTTGAAGTTGATCACCTTGATGGGGATGATTGAATGATGTTCTTGACTTCAACATAATGCAATGATCCAAGTGCAATTCTAAAAAAAAAAAAATTTGTTGTTAGCCTGCTTATAACATAACAAAACAAAGAAAAAAATAAGAAAAGAAAAGAAGAAAAATATCACTTGAAAGAGATACCGAAGGGAGGAAGAGGAATTGTGTTGAAGTGTGAAAAAAATGGGATACTCTAGGTTTCTATTTATAGTGATGAAACAAGTCCGAATTGAGTTAAGATTAAAGTTCAAATTCTACTATGATAGGGATAATGATCCCTTATCATACATAATTTATATTTTAAAATTATCAAAAATCCTAATTGGATTAAATGATAATTTTAAGTTTTAATCCTAATTATTTTTAAACTATATCAAATATTATTCTTTAATAATATTTGTTTGGGATAAAGGTGTGTTTATCTTCAAATTATAGTTTAATATTAATTTGAAAACAAAAAAAAATAAAAAAAAAAAGAAAAAGAAGAGCAATAGCAAAAAGGAATGGTTTTCCAAAAAAAACGAAAACCTTGAACACATGAAGGAGTTTCAAATTATATTAAATTTTATTTTACTATTAATTTGAAAATAAAAAATTAAAACAAAAAAATTAAAAAAAATGCCACGTCCAACAAAGGTTCTGATGATGCCGCAAAAATTTTGTTTTGTTTTTTTTTCTCTTCATGGGAAAAGAAAATCAAATATTTTGGGTGAAATATTAAAATTAAAAAAATATTTAGTTCTATATTATTTGTAAATATTCAAAATTAATTCGAGATATATTCATTTAAATAAATTAATGAATAAATCTCAAAGGAATATTTGTAGATATTAAAAAATTCAAATTAATTTCTCGATCAAGTAAATATATTTTTAATTTATAAAATTAATTAGATTAAATAATTATTTTAATCTAATAAATGAAATATATTTTATGAATCAATTAAATAAATATTTTTGATCTATAAAATAATTAAATTAAATAATTATCTTAATCTAATAAATTAAATAGATTTTAAATTAATCAAAATTATCCGGTTTATTATCTAAATTTAAATTATTTTAATAGTAAGATTAATACTATTAAAATAATAAATAAATGAAGTGATAATTGTTTTGAATTGATGATAAGGGTTAAATTTGTAAATTCCTTCTCTTTCAAATCATTATAAATATGAGGCTTTTCCTTCATTCCAAAACACTCAAGTCTCAAGCTCTCCAAATCTTCAAGACCTCAAGGTGTTCTTCAAGTTCCAAGGCATTCTTTAAGTTCATCAAAGTGTTCATCAAGTTCATTAAGGTGTTTTTCCTTCCAAAATGAAATTTGATTCAAGATCAAATCCTTAAAGCATTTAAATAGTGTTCTTCATCAAAAAATCAAGTTTAATTCAAGATCAAGTTACAAAAGGCCTTTAATCAAGTTTTTGCTTTGAAATTCGAATCAGAAGATTTAAATTCTTTATTATAGAATTTTATATTAAAGATTGTAACCCGCTTCAAATTAATAAAATTATTTGTTACTCAAATTTCTAATTCAATTTATTTTTGTTTTATAGATTTTGCACCTTTCAATTATATTATATTATATGTTATATTTATATTTTAATTTATTAATTATATTTTAATATAGGAACTTTAAATTAATTTAAACACTCAATAGTCTTTTATAATATAAAATAAAATACAATTGAATATATAATGATATAAAAATTATATTATAATTTAAATACACAATTATCTTATAGTAATAAACAAAATAAACATAATAAAATATAATTTATTTTGATAAATTACTCGTATATTATCATAAAAATATTTTCTTAATTTTCATTCCTTGATGAAGGTAAAGTTAAAAATATATGAGAAACATACTTAACCTCTCATCAATCATATTCATTTTTAACAAAAAAAATGATAAATTTCTTACATAATATTTATTTTATAATTATGATGCATTTATTTAACTAAATTCTTATAATAAATCTATTTATTTTATACTTATCATATTTAGTTAATTTGGTTAATTAGCATACAAATATTTGATTAATATTATTTAAAATAAAATTTTTATTTACTAATGATAATTTAAATATTTAAAAGTTAATTTATATTATATTTTTCATATTTAATTAATTGGATTATATTATGTTTTATGAAGATGTATTTACTTATTATATTTCTTATTAGAGTATGCACTTTACTTTATTTCATGTTTATTTATAATATTTTTTATTTTATTTGAGTATCCAATTTGGTTTATTTTATGTTTATTTGTTACAATATTTATTTTATATATGATATATTTTAGTTAACTAAATACTTATAGGTTAGCATTAATTATAAAATAAAATTAATAGTTATGAATAATAGTATGTAATTAATTGAATTATAAATATTTTATTATAATTTGATTAAAACAAAATTTCATATTTAACAATGATAATTTTGATTAGGAATACAATATTTTTTATAATAATATAAATACTAATAATGAATACAATATTTTTTATGATTAGGAAAAAAGAAGGAAAAATATATTGAATAGAGTGAATATTATTTTGATTTAATTTAAAATTGAATTAAAATTCATATTAATAAAAATATTTTAATATAAATGAGGTTAATTGAATTGAAAATTTAAAGTTTTAAAATAAGTGAATTGAATTAAATTAAATGAAATATCAATTATGATAAAATTCATTTTATTTTATCTGATTATATTTTTTATATTTTTTAAAAAAATTACATAAAAATAAAAACATCTAATTTTTAATCAAATATAACTATTTTAAATTCAATTTAAAAAAAATTAAAAATTTTAATTTAATAGTTAAAATAACTAAAAGAATAAGATAAAAAATTAAATTAAATTAAATTAAATTGATATTCAGTTCATTTTGATTTATAAATCTTTAAAAAAAATAATACAATTTTTAAAATTTTAAAATTTAAATTTATTTGGATAATCAATTATAGGATTAAAAAATAGAATTCCCTCCCCGCTTAAAACCATGTACGGATTTTCCGCGGAGCGAAACGCAACCAAACTAACCGCTAACCTGTCCAAAAAATTTCAAAACTTCCCGCCGATTTCACTCCTGAAGACTCCGATTCCCCCTCTTCATCTCTCTTTCCTTCCATTTTCCGATCTCTTTCCCTCCATCCCTCTCTGTATCAATCTCCCTTTCGTTACGATCATAGCTTTCCCTTTTGAAGAAAAAGAAGAATCACGGGGAAGCAACCCAAAACCAAAACCACCCACTGCAGAAATATTATTTTAAATAATATATATATGTGTTATCTTGATTACGGTTATTATACTCTTAAGCATCATTAAGTGATACACTCTGTATTTATTATTTAATGAATGCAGGTTAGATTAACTAAGTAGAACATTCAGATCGATGAAACATCAATGTAGTCAGAATACTTCGAGTTTTTATATGATCCTCGAAATATACTTATAACAATATAACATATTCTTAGTGAATGTTTACGTTTATGCAATTATCATTGTATAATTATAGACAGTAAAATATTTTAAGTTTATAATAACAAAAAAAATACTAAAATTACCTAGGATATGAGTCTAAATTCTATAAACGATATTAATAAACAAGAAATTATTAGAAGACATGTTATATTTATTATGTAAATATTTTATAAAATAGGTGATGCTAAAACTATAGGTTATAAAATCAATAGTTACAAAAAGTAAATCGGATATATTTCTTCAATATAAAAAATTCACACATTCTTTGTAGAGTGATTAATAAATTCCTAATTATACAATTTTTTTAATCACCCTACAAAAACATGTTTTATCAATCAGGTGTGACAAAAATAATAATGAAGATGAGGAAAATGAAGAAACAAATAATAGCAAATCAAGAAAAATAAAAAGCAACAACAATAAAGGAAAGAGAAGAATAAACAATAATAATACAAATAGAAGAAAATGGAAAAGACAAGAAAAAACAAGAAAAATCATGAAAAGATTGGGAAATGAAATAGGTTTAATATATTTTTTGATGGCGTATTTTAAGGATTGTAAAAGTTATTTTGATGAAAAGTGAAAAAATTTTAAAGTATAATATTATATGATTTTTTTTCAAATTAAATTTTTATGATACGATAATATACTAATTGATCCTATTGAGGAATCAATGCAAGTAATGATGAAATGAGATGAATCAATAATTTAATTAATTTATAAATAAAATGATAAGATGTTAATCCAAAGAACATCAATGCATTTAGGGTATGTCATTAGAATGAATGATTTAATTAAATACATTAGAAATTTATCAAATTAATTTTACGGGCGATGAATAAATTAAAAGGAATAAAGAAGGAAATTTCCTAGGATGGCATTGCTAAGTATATATAATAATAAGACCTAAGACAAAAATCACCACTTGGATAATTATACACGGATTTTCTTAGTGGAGGAATAAAACCACTTATTAGAAAAATCTAGAAGAAACTTGGGGTAGTTATAATTCAATTTAAAATTATGTGACGGAAAGACGAATACTCCCATATCATCAAGATTGCATAAACAATTAACTTTTAAAGTTGGAGAAAAAGGGAAATCAGTCCACAGAGAGAACAGAGTTTCATGGCAGAAATCACCAATTGCATAATTCCATGCAAGAATAATAGTGTGGAGGCCCATTATCATAAAAGCTTCTGCTAAGGTAATTGCAAGTTATAAAACATGGTCCCTTCTACCTACTCCGATTCCCCGTCGAGCAAAAATAAGCAGCTGGGGCTCACGAAAGCAACAAATCAGGTTGGGTCTCAACCAGCCGCTTGTGTTCAAAGACGCACGGCAAATTTGATTCAATTGATACAATGCGAAATCAACTACAACCAAAGAGCTAACACGCAAAACAATTGCTTTTTGACCACTGACCCTCCAGCAATTTACATCCAGGATGCTCATCGTCTTCTCATTCCGCGTCCACGTCCACGGAAAGCAGGTCCTCCACGCCCTCTT
>CANYBF011875140.1:0-10095 GCA_948192965.1 Dalechampia spathulata | reverse complement strand
GTCTGTATCCCCTAATTTCCTCGATCCCTTTCACCGGCCTTTATTTTTATTCGTATATTTGCCTAAATATACTATGTCATCATGTCATATGCCATGTCACATGACACATGCACACACTACTATGCATGCCATGCATATACCGTATGCCATCACATACTATATTTTGTATGCACATACGCATAAATACGCCAACATGCCAATACGCCAATACATAATCCAATATGCTTAATCAATCAATACGCCTTATCATGCATACATATATGCCATGCTATGTCATATACTATGCCACGTCGTATGCCATAACACCTGATATATCGTATGCCATAGATATACTATGTTGAATACACATTCACATATGCATCACTATGCCATGTCATACATATGCCATGTCATTCATCATCTCACATGACCATGCATATGGTATGTCATTCACTTCACATACTATACATATAGTATGTCATCCATTTAAACATGCCATGCATATTGTATGCCATACAATTATGCCAAGCCATGTTATAATACAACATTTCACATGTCATGCCATATGACACAAGCACATTCTACTATACATGCCATGCATATGCCATGTCACGCATCACTTCATATGTCATGCATTTGGTATATCATACATCTAATATGTCATGCATATGCCATGTATTCCACCATCGTACATATCATGCATATGATGTGTCATATACATACCATGCATATGGTATGCCACTTATTATGCCATGTCATGCATCACTTCACATATCATACATATGATATGCCATTCATCCCGCATACGCATTGCATACATTACACACATAACACTAAAATGAATCAAAAACGTTCAAACGAATAACATCATACGCTATTTGCCATAATATGTGCTTACGTATTAGGTTGCCATATCATACATATGATATGTCATACACACTCACATGTCATGCATATGCCATGTTGCTTTTACCGCTATACCACATGTCATGCATATGTCATGCCATCTAAATACCATATAGCTTTATATGTCATTTTACATGCAACCTCGCAATGCCAATTCATATGACGTGCTGTGTGTTTACAATTATGCTATCATGCTTGCCTGCTTAGGACAATTAATCCGAACTAAAATGGTAAAATAAATTTTGGAAACTCATAGAATAAATTTCCACCACCCGAACCCAATCTCTGAAGGGTTTAACTAGCACTCATGCTATAGGTCGGTTGGACCAATCTGGAACCATCCGGTAGCGACTCCCTTGCGACTCTTTCGAGTCTGTATCATTCCCTAAGGGAACTCCTTAGGAAGACTGCGCTTTTGCTCCAAGTATGGTCCCCAGTCCGTGACTTTCGCAAGCCTCGCTCTGGGCCCCGGTAGAAACCGGCGCTCACAATTGTATAGTTAGTCAGAGTTGGTATTTGTATTTATTTGTCTGATTATGTTAAATGAATGAAGCAAAGAAGAACAATGATACTACATGGACTTGAGGGAAAGGATTAATCTAGTATATTAACTAAGAAATTAAATCATATATTATAAATCTAGCAGACTAGAAGGATGTTAGTTTAATGTGTGAAATGTAAAGTTATTGAATAAAATAGCCCTCTTAAATTAAATAAGTTACTAGAAATGATATATAGGTAATTGAAAGGTAATTAATATGAGAAGCATAGTGTAGACCCTGACTTTTTACTCATGCGTTGCATCTTTAGGTTTTCTTTGATTTAGCTTGCTGTAGTACTTTGATATTGATCCTGATTTGCACACATGCATTTTAGCCTCCCACAAGTGCTTTGGACATATGGAGCATGTTGCATTTCACTTGTGCAAAGTAGAATATATAACATGTATTTCTTAATGTATGAAGTACATAGTGCTACATGGTGTGCACATTTAATTAAGATTCACATGATGCATGACCCTTTCCCATGAAAATCTCATATGCTATATATATCACCATGCCTTTTTAACATGAATGAAGACTTTTTGGTATAGGGTGCACATCCTTAGATACCTAGAGTGTGGGTTGCATATAGCTTTGATTTTTCATTAATTAGCTTCAATCATGAACATAATAATAGCATTCTTAGGTTTCCTATATCTAAAATGATTTATAATAGTCATATATTTGCTAAGGTTTATGATTGTCTCATGTTTTTGCTTAAAAACTCATTATTCTCTTATTATGGATGCTATGTATGTCACATATTACCCTACATGTAGTGCACATCACCCTACATGTTGCATATAATCTTCTTTTTTCAATACATGCTATGAATGTCATGCTATATATTGCATACATAGCTGCCAAATTTTCATTATTTTATGATTTTTCACTTGTTTTCACTTATTTTTTTTTATTCTAATCAAATGTTTTAGTAGCATTTGAGGTTCTATAGTAACTTTAATGATCTAAATTCATCAAACATTACTTCAATTTAATTAATTTTGACTTTAAAATTAATTTTTAAGTTAAATGCCATTTTAATTTGATTTTAATTGAACATTGATCTGATTAGAGTTGAATTAGATGTGTGAATCATCTCTAATTGATATTCAAGTGATATTAGAGTCCTCTTATTTTATTTTTCATGATCAATTATCATTTTTATCATTAAATTAATTAATTTGTTGAATTTCTCAATTAAATGCTATTTAATTGTGTTTTACTTGTCACTTGACATGATTATGCTTAATCGAATGTTGATTTATTTTTAAGTGTTATCACATGTGATCTTAGAATCTTTTAATTATTTCCTTGATCAATTTTACCTAAAATTGATTATTTTGACAATTTTCATGAGCTAACTCATGTTCATTGCATTTTTCATGATTGTTAT
This sequence comes from Dalechampia spathulata, assembly GCA_948192965.1. Lineage (NCBI taxonomy): Eukaryota > Viridiplantae > Streptophyta > Magnoliopsida > Malpighiales > Euphorbiaceae > Dalechampia > Dalechampia spathulata. The sequence continues at coordinate 7,272 of CANYBF011875140.1, read as the reverse complement.
CATTACATTCGATGGACTTTGACCTTTGATTTATGCTTTTACACGACATTGGATTGGTCAATTATGTCTTATATTTCTCTTTGTTGTCTAACATCATTTGCTTTTCTACATTTTCCATTCATACGTTTTGACTCATACTTCTCAAGATTATTTTTTCGAGTGGAGGAGATATTGCTTAACGTCTTGGAATTTTGTATCGTTGAAGATCCTTTCTAATAGAATAAGCCTTTATTTTATTAGTTTCCTCTTTTAGCATGTATGATTAGCTTTATTCATCATGTATCCCCTATCTCTCTCGATCCTTTTCTTTGGGCTATCAATTTTTATTCATATTGCTATGCCTTATTATGCTACTATGCTTTATTATGATACTATGTTATATCTCCACATATCATGCCTATGCCATGTCATTTCTCCATATATAATGCCTATGCCATGTCATTTCTCCACATGTCATGCCTATCCCATGCCATTTCTTACATATCATGCCTATTCCATGTCATCTCCATATGTCATCTTTATACCTTGTCATTTTCACATATCATGCTTATGCCATGTCATATCTCCACTTGTCATCCTATGCCATGTCATTTCTCACTTATCATGCCTATTCCATGTTATTTCTCATATGTCATGCTTATGCCATGTCATATCTTCACATGTCATACCTATGCCATGTCATTTCTCACATATCATGCCTATTCCATGTCATTTTTCACATGTCATCCTTATACCATGTCATATTTATATATTATGCTTATGTCATGTCATTTCTCATATGTTATACATATACTATGTCATTCTCACATGTCATGCTTATGCCATATCATTTTTTATATATCATGCTTATACCATGTCATTTCTTACAGGTCATGCCTATGCCATATCATTTTTCACATGTTATGCCTATGCTATGTCATGCTTGCCATGCTATGCTATATCATGCTATGATCATTACCATACTCATTGTGTGCTTTATTCATGCTTATGAATGTTCACCTGCCTAAGATAATTAACTCGACTAAAATGGTAAAATTGAACTTGAAACTCTGAGAAAATAGATCTTGACCACATGAACCCATTTTTGAAGGGTTTAACTTAGCACTTATGCTATGGGTTGGTTGAACCAAATTGAAAACCATCCAGTGGTCACTCCATCTTGTGACCTTTATCAAGTCCATATCATTCTTTGAGGTAGTCCCTTAAGAAGATCGCACTTTCACTCTAAGTAAGCCCTCAGTGCCATTTATCATAAGCCTTATTCTAGGTTATGATAAAAGCCCTACCCACAGTGGTGACTCCACTAGAGACCTATAGTGAAAGAGTGGTGGTATTGAAATCTTAGAGTTTCATATCGATTTTCAAGTTTTAGTTAGGTTAGTTGTATTGCATATCATATACATAGTTTGCATCTACACACTACCTTCATCCCTACTTAAGGGGTGATTATGGGTGAGTGAGTACCTTAGACTCTATTCAACTTGTTAGTAAAGCAAGTCTGCCTTCACCACTTGTTGCATTATACTATTGGTCGTTGATGATTTCTAGAATAGATAGACACTAGATATAATCTTGTATTGATGATTCCATTTAGTTGGATAGGTTATGAACAATATGGTAGGAAACCTTAGCATATTTCTACTGGAATAAAGCCCATGTAGCTAGCCATAGCAATATTCCAAAATAAGGACCCTTTATTCACATGCTATATGAATCTATGCCTTATCATATTAGTGGATTTGCTAAAATCTGGCCTATTTCTCACTTCATATTGCTTTACTGGGAGTGAGAATTATATCATGATTCTATGATGGTTACATAACCTCATGCCTCTTCAATTGACATTCTCTTATCATAACAATATGATCACTCTAAAATATTTTTGGATTTTTACTATAATCCCTTATATGATTGGGTAATGATCAACCTTTGTTTGCCTCACATATTTAAAGTTTCATGCATCAAGTTCCCAATGTAACTCTAGGCTAGTATCCTACCTCGAGGATTTTGGATCGACCAATCTTTATGGAGGTATAAGGGTGGCAGGGAGCACTGCTATGTACAATGTATTTACTAACCATTTTCATATTTCTATCAAACACACATACATGCATACTCATACAGTTATCATTAACTAGTTTCCATTATAGCTATAATGCCAAATATTTACTAGTATATGCCATGTATACATTCTATATATTACATCACATACATTGATAAAATAAGCACATAATCATGCTCATACATCCATGCTAACTCTCTCTCATGTGAAAACAATGACAGATCCACACTCTACTACATCTTCTTCTAACATTGCCTGTCTAGCTTTGGATGAGACCTCTCTTGCTGCTATTTAGGATCTCATCAATGAGTTTATAGAGAGGTTGCTTACCTTAAAGTCCTACTCCAAAAGTAGATCAAAGAAGCTTTCAACCTTGGAGATTTCATCACCTCTCTAGCTCTGATAAAGGATAAAGAGGAAGTAGTAAACTTGTATAATGTCGAGATAAATGATGATATACCACTCCATATGCATGATATTCATAAGTTTGAAACCTTTGCATTGGAATAAAAGATAGAATAAATGTAGTATATCATGAAGACCAAGGGGGTATGGTTTGATTTTGATTTTGATGAGTTTTTCATCAGAGCCATCAAGGGACTACCTACTAAGTTCAAGCTCCTGGATGTTCCCAAGCACAATGGGCTTGGGGATCCAAAGAACCACTTTAAGACTTACCCTATGATAATGAGCACTATTGATTTGTTGGATGAGCAAATAATTTGACTATTCTTCATCTCAATGGAGGGACCAGCACAAGCCTTGTATCATAGTCTTAATAAGGCAACCATGATCGATTGAAAGCCTCTCTGCACTACATTTTATAAGTAGTATGGGTTCGAGTCTCATTTTAATGTTACTTTACTAGACCTCGAGATGGTGAAGTAGAAACACAATGAGTCTTTCATGGACTATTTCAATCAATGGATGGATAAGCTGCACTAGTTAGATAGAAGCCATCTAAGTCAGACATGATTAACAAGCTTAGCATGGGGTCGCTGCCACTGTATCAAGATAAGCTTAAGTATTAGAAATTTTACACTTTTGAGGACACTTACTTGGTTGGTTAGCACATTCAGCAAAATGTGGGGCTGAAGAAGAAGGAGCCCTTCCTTAAAGCCAAACCACCACATACACCTAAACACCTCATAAATCCTAGCAAGATAAAGAAATACAATTTATTATTGAAATTAGAATTGAATTGGTTTTGAGAAGATACCTAAATTTTTTAGTATCATTTGTTGATTCTTGATTGATTTTCTAGATTTTTTAGACATCATGAGTCGTGAAAATTAGACTATATAGGGAAAACTTGTTCCAAAAATTTGAAAATTTTTATGGGTGATGAAACTTCTATAAAGAATCATAATGAAGGGTTAGCATACATTATTAGAGGCTCTAGATGGCCAATGTATGTTAGCATGAAATAGGAATGTATAAAGCACGTTCATATACATGTTACATATACAACTTGATTTCCATAAAGCCAAAAACTTCTAATTGAAAAACCATTTGCTTCCTTCACCAAAACTTAGTTTTCTCTTAACCCAAACACCAAAATCTTCATTCTAGTGTCTAATAGCAAGAATTATGATGCAATCGATACCTTAAGACTCGACTTCCATCTCAAGCTATGCTCTAACCAAATAAACAACCTAGAATGCATAATATGGGGCTGGTTACAATGATAAAATTGATGAAACCTTTATTAGAGATTCTCATAGGCCACGAGCTGCACCTGGAAAGGTATGTTTTTCATGTTTTGGCTCAATTTTTCAATTTTAATCTAGTGTTGGACTTTTGAGTTTTTAGGGTAGTTTGTACTTGAATTTAAGTAAGAAATTACATTTAGTTAAGGCTAGAATTTATGAAAGAAGGGATTCATCATCATAGTTTATGAAAATTTTCAAAATTCATGGTGAGTTTATGAAAATTTAGAAGAAATGTGAAGAAATTTTAAAATAATCAAGGAGAAAGGGCTACAACTCAAAGGTTTAAGGGTTTATATGCACGATTTTATGAATTTTGCAAAGTTTAGGAGCTTTAGAATCTATAATCACAATCTGAATTCTATAACATAAGTTTGAGACTTGACTGGAATTCTAAAATTTTTAGAGAGAGAGGACCATCATCAAAGCTGGTAGTGTTAAAGGAATCTTCAAGTTGTACTCCCAACTACCATGGGAGGTCCAGGATAGGATTGACCAGAGTTGCTTCAGTCATTATATCTCTTGCTTCACTAGCATGGAGAAGAGATGTAACAGGTTCATCATCACTACCATGATTGAGAGATGGATGGACTTTACTTACACCATTCATCTGCTGATTATGAAGATTACTAGCATATTGAGGATCTTCATTGGGATCATCAAACTAGTATATTGGACTATTGATCCAATTTGATATTAAGTTAACATCACCATACTAGTCTTATGCCATTATCTTCTATCTATTAGGAGTGTCACCAAATATGAGAGGGTAACGCTTGATCTCATATGATGGCCTCTGGTTCTACTATCTTCTAGATCATCTCTGTTGAGCAGTACACCCATAGCTTCTTACTATATATGTTAGAGTGCACACTATGCTATGAGCCCTATGGAACTTGATTGTTATTGACAAACTTGATTAGGGCAGCATTGGATTAACCAACTAGATGCAAGGGCTAGATCTCTATAGCAAGCAATGCTAAGTTAAATTCATTGATTGTTTACAAGTCATTAAGGTGAGTAGAATTCTATTGATTCTGATACTCATTATGACTATTGTCAAGTCTAGTTATTGACTGTGTTGATCTTGCAGATCATGGTTTAAGTTTAGGCTATTACCAAAGCCTGAAATCTCAAATAGGCTTCCATTAGACTTTTAATGTATGTAAGTGTAGTGTGTATCATACAAGAGGCCTGATCGTAACATAAATGAGTTGAGAGAGCCTCTCAATGACCTAACTTAGGACCAAGTAAGAAATAAACAACTCTATTAGTATAAAATTAAATAGAATTGGTTTAAAAGATACCTAAGTAGGTGTTTGACTGATTGATTAATTAGAATAGGTCTACCCCGATCCATGGCATAACATGGTCCCATATCCTAAGTATATGGGTACTTCAACTCATAAGGATAAGTGACATATAATCATAAAGAGTCTCGAGTATCAACTCTTTTACTTGGGAGAGTGTGTTATCAACTAACAATTGGGCTTAGAGGGATGCATGGAACCTACTACACCATATTAATCTAGAGGTCATGGCTACTTTGCCTAGCATTCCTGGGTGAGAGCATCTTTTAGAGTCATCAATGGACTTCCTAACCTTCATATAGAAGTGGTTATTAAGGTTAGTAGAGCTAACCACCTGTAGAGGATAGCATCATAGAGCAAGTGGATCTACAACTAAGCCTAGCTCTTTTGGTGGTAGAAGAGATCCTCAAAGTTCAACGGCTGTTAAGAATTCCCTAGGTGGTGGCACCTTAAAGAAGGCATATAGTTCTACACTTAAAGTGATACCAGAGAGACCAAAACTTAATAGTCCTAGTGTACCACCTAATTATGAGTGTCCTTAAGGCTTTATTGAATGGCTATAAAACCTATACGTTTACACTTATAATGAGTTAGGATGCCCATATGAGACGTCCTTCCTAGTGGTAATGAGGGATGAGATGAAGTTCGATCCATCAAACATCACTCATGTAGGTGTTGCTAAAGAACATGATTGATAGATAATGGAAAAATTTAAAATTTTTATAAAAATACAATTTTCATGGATCTTTACAATCATCATACATTAAAAATACATTAAAGAGGACATGGCATAATCGAGGTAACACTTACATATAAGCCAATCTCCTTCAATCTTGTTCATTAGAAATGTTATAGCAAACTTTTCTAATCCTCAACGTAGATAATCTCTAAACTATCCACACAAGTAGATAATTAGATTAGTAATCGAATTACAAAAATTCATTTCAGTGACTAGTAGAAACAAAATAAGAAGAGAAGAAGATAAGAGGATGTGTTGAATAGAATCCAATAATCTCGTTATTGAAAGATAGAATGGTCTTGCTTGTGTAAGCTTCAAATTTTCTTATTCTTTTCTGTAAGAGGATGTAGGGAAGAAGAGAGGAAAAAGAGGCAGCCATTTTTTTCCTTTTTGTTATATTATATCTTTAAGTTAGATGATCACATGATTTTATGTTGCTTTTACTTAATCATTTCATATGCATTTTAAGTGTTTTGTTTTTAGTTTTACTTAAGTTTTATTAAGTATTTTATATGTTTTCATTGTTTTACTAACTTCGTTTGTAAGAAGTCCCAAAATATCATTTTGAGGATAAATTGAGAGAGTTTGCAGGAAAAGATAGGAAAATTGGCTAAGTAAGAAGAAAAATGATGTTCAAAGAAAGAACACGACTCGTGACATCAAGCACGAGTCGTTACAGGAGATGGAACAAAGGAAGGCAAGAAGAGATCAAAGGCAGCAGAAGAAGAGCACGACTTGTGATGACCATCACGAGTCGTTACAGCAGCTTTTAAAGGCAATGGGACAAGGAACACGACTCGTGATGACCATCATGAGTCGTTATAGCAGCTTGTAAAAGAGAACGGGAGGAAGAACATGACTCGTGAAGGCATCACGAGTCGTTACAGAAGCTTTTTTAGAAGATATAGAAGAAGAGCACGACTCGTGACATCACGCACGAGTCATGATAGAGGATCAACTGAAGGGAAGCACACCTAAAAGATTAAAGCACGACTCATGACGTGCAATGCACGAGTCGTGACAAGTCATGACACTTGGGAAAAGACGTGATTTTTCATCTATAGAACTGCCAATTCAACAGATCCTTTTGCCAAGCAACACAATGTTTTAGAATAGTTACTTTTACTATTATAAATAGTCCTTAAAGGTCAATGTAAAACAGATAGTGGAGGAATAGAGGAAATGATGGAAAAGTGACATTTCTATTCTTCTCTATCAAGGGATAGTGGAACTATGGAAGAGTGACACTTCTATTTTCCCTATCAAAAATTTACTTTCTTGTTTTATTTTATTTTATAATGCAATTTCTTTTTATGTTATGTTTTTATTATTTATTTCATTTATGCTTTTATGCTTTCATCTATGTTTTATTCTTTAATTTCATTTATGATTATTGTTAAGTTATGTTCTTTATTTGAATGTTTTCTTGATCATTTGTCTTGATTAGCATAA
>CANYBF011873987.1:0-13817 GCA_948192965.1 Dalechampia spathulata | reverse complement strand
TGCACATTCCTTTCGTACACACTGGATCCCGATAGGTACTGATACTCATCTCCCGTAGGAGGCCATTAAACTGTAGAGTGCTCTGCACTCGATCCTACTATAGGTCTCGAGACTCATCTCCCATCTCAGGAGGTCATATATCTAATGATTCCTGAAGGAATTCCATTATCATACATTGATCAAGTGTGCCCAGAGCTGAGCTCTGCTCTCATTTCTCATTTTATTTTCTCTCTTCCCTTCCTCCTCATTCATCTCCATGCATGTCAGCATGTCATTAACATGAATTCATTATAATCATGGAAGCTAGGGCAATCCATCACATTAACAAGCAAGGAAAAACATCGATCCAAGCATTACAATCATAACCATGCATATAGCACGCCTCAATCAATGAAATACAAGATAGAAATACAAGCCTAGACTTGGTTCAAGTCTCCTGGCAATAGAAACAAGCCAAAAGTGGCTAGAAACATAAAACTAGCACTAACCACAAGCATCTAGCACAAACCTGAAACTCAAGCTACTTCTAGCATAAGCCGGTGATCTTGTCTTTACTCGTGTCTAGCTTCTATCTCGCGTTCTCGGACGTTAGCGACGTTTAGAATCACTAAGAGGGTGATTTGGTAGGGTTTAGGGATGTTTAACTTAAGAAATAAGGAAGGAAACTTAAGGAAAAACCGTAGGTTTTAACCCTTAAAAGTCAATATAACGTCGCGTACGGCCGTACGGATATTGGTACGCCCGTACCGACCTAAAACTTCTGACAAACCCAATTTCCTGCGAGCAACGGTATGCCCGTACCCCATTTGGTACGCCCCGTATGTACTCGATGTTACTGACAAACTAAAATTCCTGCGAGCTCGCGTCCGGTCGTACCGCCCTCTGGTACGCCCGTACGCCCTCCAGGACCTAAAATCCTTGTATTCCCCTGTCTCGTACGACCATACGGCCAAGCCGTACGCCCGTACCACTCCCTAAACTCCCATAACATGCCTCTTGGTAAGCCTAAACTCGTCCGTAACGGTCACAAACTTCCTTGCTAACCCTAAATACACTTCTAAAGCATAATGAATCACATATATACATGTCGTCCCTCATCCAACTGAGAAGGCACGCTCCTCAATAAGGCGACGACACACAAGTCAAGCAATAGATTTATACATATCAATGCATAACAACACATATACGCACAAGAATAAAACCATCATCATACATTCAACCATATCACATATCCATCAAGCAATCCTACCATTCATCTACACATTCACGCATATAAATGCATAACTCCTAGGGTCTTTAACGCGGGTGTAACAATCCCTTTCTATTTCTCAAAACATAATTCAAGAGAAAAACAACAAGGATTAGAAACCTAAAAATCTTTTTCAAAGGATTTACAACTCAAGAAATCAAGAAATACTCAAAACACATAAAAATATATTTAACAAAGAAATTGATGATTGTAGATTGATTTCCTACCTTCAATAAGGTTAATATACACTTATATAAGCTATTCCAAGCTTATATGACCATTTGGGGATGTAATCAATACGAAAAAGAGCCATTTTATAATGTTTTAAAAATGATAAAAATACATATTTTAACCTGTATGGCTGTACGTGTTTGCATACCCCCATATGGAACACAAAAAATGACCCTAAAATGAGTCAGTAGCATCTGTACCACCATACCACTAAGTGGTATGCATATACCAAATCTTCTGCTAAATTTTCCACCCCATACGGCCTCTTTGTACGCCCGTACAGCCTAGGAAACTAAATGATATGCCCATACCTAGTTATGTACGCTCATACCAAGCTTAAAAACATTCAAAACTTCAACAATTTTCTTAAAACATTGTTTGTTAACATCAAAACTAAGATCAAGGACTTCCAAGGTCCAACAATCTCCCTCTTTTTTATGTTGACAAACCCCAAATGCTTTTTAATCAAAATTAACTCTCCCTAACAAATTACACTATTGCAATTCATACTTAATGAAAATTATTTTCAAAATGCATATAAATCCATTTTCACAAATCCATTTTCACTATACTTTTCCCCCTTTGGCTACATCAAAAATAAAATAAGCCAAAATCAATCATTGGAGTATGTCCCCATGCATATGTTCAAAATTCACATTTCAAAACAAAAACAAAATCGACATTCACAATATCAACACACATAACAATCATACTATAAGAAACACAAAGCTCTAAAACTCCCCTTAAGTAGTTTCATAGTCTTATTCTTCAATTCATCAATGCAAAGGAGAGTTCATTTTGTTACTTGAATATCCATCCATTTTCATCTTGTGAACTTCAAGCAAACCTACAAAATAACTTCATTTAACTTTTGGTACCCAAATGTATTCGAGTCCATGGGGGTTAGCTTCATATGAGTCATTTGGAATATATCCCAAGTGACTTAACCTTATAAAAAATTTATAATTAGAGTGACCAAACTTACCACAATAATGACAATGATAAAGGAAGGGTTTAAACTTCCAACTTCTTGGTCTATGAAAATGAACTTTCCTTTGTTCACTTTTCATGTCATTTCCAATTTTGACATTTGAATGCAAATACATATCTTTTGGCTTTGCATTGGAATGCTTTACCCCATAATTATAATTCTTATGCAATTGACTTCTAATTGAGGTCTTAAACCTCTTAGTATTGGAGTTTTCAACTCCTTTACTTTCATTTCTCTTGGCAACCTTGTCAATAGAAGTAGCTTTGAGAAATTTGGGGCCTTTTGATGAAGAAAGAATGTTTTCATCATAACCAATTCATTTCCTATCAAATTTGAGTTTTTGACATTTAAGAATACTATCAATTTTAATGCCACCCTTTTCATATTTTGAAAAGTTTTCTTTTAAAAGATCATTTTCTCTTTTCAAATTCTCATTTTCCAAACACAAATCTTCTTTTTCCTTTTTCAAGGATTCATTTAACATTGAAATATTTGAAACATTTTCAAATTTTTTGGAAACTCCCTTTTAGATGAACTTAAAGCATCTACTTCCATTTTTAAGTAATCAATATCATTTATCAAAGTTAAGTTTTTAGATTTAAAAACTTTATTTTCCCTAGCTAATTGCTCACATTTGACAAGAAGTTCTTCTAAGACACCTTCCTCATCATCAAACTCATTATTAAGAGATTGGTTAGAAGTGCTTACCTCATTAAGAGCTTCTTCATCCTCCATTGCCATGAAGCATAATCTAGCAACATGCTCTCCACTTAAGCTTTCATCATCCAATTCACTTTCATCATCCCAAGTGGATTTGAAAGCTTTCTTCTTAGTGGCTTGGATGGTCTCCTCAATCTAGGACATTCACTATTCACATATCCTTTACTTGTATATTCTTCTTTTCCTCTTCCAACACTTTGCTTTAAGGTGATCTCATGAGTAAGAAGCCTTCCTAGAAGCATATTAATAGAAATCATTGATATATCATTTGTTTCCTCAATCGTAATCACCTTTGCTTCCCAATTATTCTTTGGAAGAACTCTAAGAATCTTATTATTGATATCTTTTTTAGCATAAGTCTTCCCAAGCTTCATTAGACCATTGATAATCATCATGAGCCTATTATACATCTATGATACACTCTTATTTTACCTCATAATGAATAACTCATATTCATGAATCAAAAGTTGAAGCTTCTTGGTCTTCACTTGATTTGTGCCCTCATGATGTGTTTTCAAAGCATTCCAAATTTGTTTGACGGTCATGCAGTAAGACACTCTTCGATGCTCTTCTCTACTAATGGCACAATACAAAATATTCATGGTCTTTTTACTCATAGCATTAGCCTTCTTCTCTTTGCTATTTCGCTTATCATTAGGCTTCAATATGGAAATGCCTTGAATGATAATTGTAGGAGGATTATACTAATTTTCAATGAAGTTCCACAAATCAACTCCATCACTCTCCAAATACATCTCTATTCAATGTTTTCAATAAGAGTAATATATACCATTAAAGAAAGGAGGTATTGTGAAAGATTGACTCTTTAAATAATGTGTTATCATTTGATCTTAACTCTAAGAATGTTAATTCTTAAAAGATAGAGACCAAGCTCTGATTCCAATTGAAATCCCAAGTGAGAGGCACCACAAGAATCAAATAAGAATTGAAGAGAGGAAAAGAAATGGAACATAAGAAATTTACAGTGATTCGGCCAACAAATGCCTACATTCACTTACCCAAGCAAACAACTTAGGTGTCCACTAATCATTCCACAAATACAACAAAGAATTCTTCTCACAAAATTCAATCTCTAGTATTTTCCCAAGGCTTACACTAAACCCTTACAACAAGTGTTTTCCCAAGGCTCACACTAAACCTCACTCAATCACAATCCCTTCCTATCTCTCAAAATATAATCCAAGAGAAAAACAATAAGGATTGGAAATCCAAAAATTCTTTTCAAATGATTTATAACTCCAGAAATCAAGAAATACTCAAAACACATAAAAATGTATTTAATAAAGAAATTGATGATTGTAGATTAACTTCTTATCTCCAATAAGGTTAATCTACACTTATATAAGCTATTCCAAGCTTATATAACCATTTGGGATGCAATCAATGTGAAAAAAAGCCATTTTACAACATTTTAAAAAATGCTAAAAATACATATTTTGACCTGTACGGCCGTACGTGTTCGCATACCCCCGTACGAAACCCAAAAAATGACCCCAAAATGAGTCAGTAGCTTCCGTACAGTCATATTGCTAAGTGGTACACCCGTATCAAACCTTTTGCCAAATTTTTCACCCCGTTGGGTCTCTTTATATGCCCGTACAGCCTAGGAAACCAAATGGTATGCCCGTACCCAGTCTTGTATGCCTATACCAAGCCTAAAACATTCAAAACTTCAATAATTTTCTTAAAACATTGTTTGTTAACATCAAAACTAAGATCAAGGACTCCCAAGATCCAACACAAGATATGTTAATTGTCGTGGTCTTATCATGATCTAAAATTATACTTTGATTAAATTAACATTAATATTATATTTGGTCCAAGTGTGATTGAAAATGGTGGGGGCATTACATTATTAATCATATCAATGCCATTCTTTAGGTCACTAAGATTAAATAATTAATACATGGATTATTAGGAAACCAACTTTGATCATCAAGATCAGATTCTAGACAGGGAAAGATTATCGTCATTAACTTAATGCAATCTCTACTTGCTTTAATGACACGTCAAGATTTAGGATAATTAACATTTACCAATTTCCTTTTTTATTTTTTTAATTGAAGCTTATACATCACTTTAATTCTTTTATACTTATTAAATTATAGATAGAAAATGGATTATTAAAAGGAATCCAAGCTATAAATAAGGGTAAATTCTTAGATTTTTTTAATGATAGACTTTTTTCTCGTTAAATGTGTTTACTTCTTCGCCATATAAAAGAATCTGAATTATTTACTAAAACTTGTTAATAAATAATTAAATTCAAGTTAATAAATACTTGATTAATTAAGCTCATGAATTAAATTATTCATTAAATTGTAATAATATATTTTAGATATATAATTTATATATTTTTATTATAACAAATATAAATTATTATAATTTTATTTAAAATCTTCAATTTCTAAATAAAATAAAATAATTTTAGTTTTTTGAAATTACATTCATGAAAACTTTATTAAACCCGTATAACTTTATGATACGTAAAAAATCATAATAAATTTAACTTCAATCCTAACCAATGATAAATAAATTAATCGTACATTAATTAAAATTAAATTCAACCCAATTTATTAATTTAAAAGGACAAATGAAAAATGACATAATAGTGACAATGTGAATGAAAAGGACAATGGTGCACTAGCATGGACAAGATTACATAAACAAACCCAAAAGATCCTTAGCAAAAACAAAAGGTATACAAATATACTATTCAACATCTAGCTTTGAATTTGCATTTTTGGGTTTGATTGGTCGATTGCTTTTTGCATATGTACTATGATTCCATCATTAACTACTCTTAACTTTTCTTTCTCCATCTTGTAATTTTATTTTCATGTCTCATATGAATTGTTCATCGATATCGATAACAATTTAATTCATAAGTTGGTAAAAAAAATTATGAAATCCTGTGTTTCTGAAATTATTATTTTAATAATGAATTTTGAAAATATATTTGTAAAAATGGTGGTTTTGAGGTTTAATAAACGTCAAATATAAGGTTATAATAATAATGGTTGGTTATGAAGATATAAACTATGGTTTTATAATACAATTTCTTTTTCTTTTCATCTAGTTGGTCAACTAAATGTAAATTAATTAACACTTTTTCTATCCTAAATTAATAGACATAGTTTTTTTCATTATTTTAAATTATAATTTAGTTTATTATTTTTTTAAAATAATTAATATTATATATTTATTTAATCATTTTAAAAATTGAATAAATCGTTAATAAAATTGTTTATGTTTCTTTTTATGAAATTGAAATGCATTAATTTATGAGGGAAAGTATATATTAGTGGCATCAATAAGAAAAATAAATAAATATGTTGCTATGAAAAGACAGCCATAGATAAAATGGAAGAATGAGTAAGAACAGCACACAAGCGCATATATATATATATGTGTGTGTGTGTATACGCATACATATATACATACACACATTATTCCTTGTCAAAGAGCTATCTTGATGTGTTTGAGAGCTTTGAACAAGAAAGAGTTCAGAACCAGAAATAATGTGATACCCATTTTTTATTGGTTGTTTATATATATATATATATATATATATTTTTTCTTTATCAAAAAAATTATTATGCAAATATCAAAATATTTATGGATTTTACGTATTAATTTATCATAGAATTAAAATTTTTGTGACAAAAAATTAGAGTTTAATCTATATAATTTTATTTATGGTAAATATTTCAGTTCAAATTAAATATAAATGTTTATATATTTGAACTTCAATCTCAATAAATATTTATCAATAAATTTTATTGACAATGTAAATTGTTCCTAAAATTTTACCAAAAATCCCAAGTTTTATTCCTTGGAATTATATCTTAAAACCATGAGGAAATTAACACCAATATAAATATAAATTAGATCATGGAAAAACAAAGAAAAATTTCAATTCATATCACATATTATATCATAATTGGTAAACATTCCTTATAAATATGGAAAAATTCTTGGGTAATCCGGGTTCACCACTAGGATTATGGACCCACTAATAATATATTGATAAGTGTCAATTTTTATTAAATATCAAGTATTGATTGATTTTATATTAATTGTGTGTAATTATCATTAATTGTTAATATGTAAATGACAACCAATGAATGCTTGACATTTAATAAAAATTGACACATATCAATATATCATTAGTGGGTTCATAATCCTACGTAATGAATCCGAATCACCCAAAAATTTCTCATAAATATATCATAGTTTTAGAATATAATTCATCTATGACGATCGTAATATATATATATATATATATTCAAAATTATTATATATTACTTGAAATGGATAGTTTAAAATTAGAAACAAGGTGAAAAGATACTAGATAATAATTATAATCTTTTGTTTAATTTTTTGATATATAATAAGTTTCTTGGTGTAATAAATTTAAATAAAAATTATTTATCAAAATCGAATCTATAAACATCTTATATGTAAATGAAATAATACAAAAATAATTAAATAATTGATGTACACCATCGATAAAGGATAAATATATCATTTTGGATAGGAGTAGTTTAATATAATGATTATAGAATGAGAATATCTCAAGTACATGTTCATGGAGAAAGCTATAACATATGATCATGGGATATTAATCATGTGAATTAAGGAAAAAGAAAATAAATTGAAATAGACACCAATATGGGATGTTGTGAAACCAAAATTTAGGTCAAGTCCAAACTCCGAACAAACTTTGGTCAATAGCAATAGCAATAGCAATAGTCGAGAGTACAAAACCAACAATAAACAAATTCATGGCATGCATGTATCTATATAAAATCATACTATCTTTCACTCTTCCAAAGTGGAGATAATATCGTTCAGAACCGCTAACTGATCAGGTCCGTCGCTATGATCAACAAGCCGTTTGTTCTTGTTTTCTTTAGTCGATAACTTGATTCAAGTACGAGTAATTTCTTTCGCTGTTGCATGTTATATTTAACGAGAACCAGGAGGATCTTTATGACCGACACCAGGGCTATGCCCTGGACTGGTGGGTCGGAAAGCTTCTGTTTCCGTGAACTTGTGACGATTGCTCACGTACAACGGAATAGAAGGAGATTCTATCCTCACCCCATAAGTTTTAGACTTGGGAAAATCTGGTGGACGGAAATCTGGTGGATGGACATGAAGAGGTCTGGCTGTTACTGCCAAGTCCAAGTGTAGCTGTAGAAGCAGAAGAAAGATGGCAAATAAGGTTGCCATGAAAGCCCTATCTGCCATTTTTAGGAAGAAAAAAGAAAAACAATATAAACGAGCAAAACAAAGGGGCGGTTCTCAAGCTGGCTACCAGTCACTAGGGTTTTGCTTTTTGAAGGGTTAGCCAAGTGAGAGTGGTATATTTAAGGTGATATTAGTGGCCCCATTTGGACCTTAAATTATATATGTATGTATATATATATATATATATGTATATAATAGGGTTGATATTGGGATATGGGTATTTTTTGGAAGATATTAGTTTTTGACGAAATCTGAGAAGCATGCGAATAATTTCTAAAAACAGAAAGTTTAAGAATCATTGTTTTTGCCAATTTAAAGACCTTTCTTACAGCCATTCATTGGGATTAATGAGCAACTTATAAAGGAAATCATGGATGATGATATGACAACACCATTCACTCTTGAATCAATATATATATATATATATATATACATACATACACATTATATATCTAAATGAAGGCTGCAACAAGAAGCCATGTAACCACCTTTATATATATATATAATTACATAAAATGCTTCTCCCACTAAACCTATTAAAGATTTGTTGGTAAAGTTTACATTTTTCAACGACATTAGCTTGTAGGCTATGGTGGTTCCAGGTAAAACTCTGGTTTTCTTTTACTAATTTATTTCAACCATATTAATCATCACCATCTTTATTATTTAACTCATAATTTATTCAGATACGTTTATATATAAAAATATTCATTCACCTGCTATTTCGATAGGCATCCACATCATTCAATTGTGTGAGAAAGTGGGTGGAGCTTCCAACGAATGTTTGCATGGGCTTGAATGATCGACTGTCAGTTGTTTAAATGGTGATTCAACTGACAAGTATCATAACAATTTTAATTTTTAAATTAAATAAATTTTTGATATAATATTATAACGTTTAAAATTCAATCTATATAAATTTAATTATTAAATAATAAATTTTTACATAAAATAAATGTAAATTTATATATATTTATACTTTAAATTTAATCAATATTTAGATGTTGGTACATTATATATATATATATATATATATATATATATATATATATATATATATGGAGCTGTAGTAGCATTATGGTTTATGTATGAATAATAATATATTAAAGTGCAAGTAGAAGTTAATTAAATTGCCCTTTTAATGTGCTGCCCATCTGATTTTTACAGTCAGCAATATTCTCTTTTTCTTTTTCATTTTAGTGTAATATTAATTGCATGTTGATAAAAAAAATAATATATTTACGTTTCAAATCATGAAAATGAGATAATTTATATTAGAAAATTCAACCATCAGATTTAATTTCTAATTAAATACAATCATACATTTATTAGATATGATTATTATATTATTTCCAGTTCATCAACCATCTTTTATTATTTTAATTAATTTATCCCATTAATTATATATAAATTATATAATTTACTTTCTTTCAAGGTACATCTTTATTTAATAATACATGTTGAATAAATTTATGTAATACAAAGTAATGCTGTGGGTTTCGTAGTTATTGACTTCTCCAGTTAATACCTGAAAATATATTTCTTTACGTAGATAATATATTTTATATTTCTTTAATAAATCCTTCAGGATTCTTCATTAATTAATTATGAAAAATTTAATAAAAATTAAATAAATAGTAGATTAATAATTTTTTTCATCAATTTACAATATATTCATGACCCAAGATTATAATAAAATTACATTTTTAACATATGTTCAAGCACATTTATGTCTAAACTTTAATTTGAAATTTAGAATAAATTATTTTATATTTATTATTACCCTTACAAAGTATTCTGCTTTTTTGTTCATTTTTTATAAATTTTTGTTTAATACAGTGTAATAGAATAATTTCTTCATATTTTAAAATAATATCGGATATATTTTAAGATTTTATAAAATTAGTAATTTTTTTTTAAAATAATAATTTTATGGTAAATTTATAGTAAAACTATAGTAAATATTTTTACAGTAAACATATGTTAAATTTTAAAAATATATTACTTTGTCAAAAAAGTAATAATTTTATAAAACTTATTCAATTTTTAACATTTTTCAAATTAAATGATTATTTACCAACTATTATTCCTACTAATTACAAGCAAATAGTTAATTAGCAAAGGTTCCTTTCCAAAATACATGGTAAATTATTTTTTCCAAATTTGATTTAATAAATAAAAAATGATAGATTTTCTTATATATATATATTTCAATGTAAATTATATGTAGCATATGAATGAAGTTATCGATATTTAAGAGAAATTTATCACCCTTTTAAGATTTTATTTAATTTGAATTTAAAATCACGTTCATGGAATCTAGATTAACCTCAAAATTATTCTCATGATACGAAAATAAAGGCAGAAGAAGGAGATGAATTTAGGCCTTAGGGTTTATATATTCTTTGCTTACTTTAATGTACTTTTTCCAAATGCTTTATTTGTATTATTCAATTCAGCCGAAAATGTGTATTGAATACATTTCAGTCACTTTCTATCTCTTCCTTTCTTCTTTTTCGTTTAAGGAAATCTTAACCTCAAACCTTATGCTCTCTCTCTCTCCCCTTTTAAAATATTATTTCCATATTACCAAATATATGTTTTTTTTTATTAATTATCTTTACATTATAATAATTTAAACATGATTGATTTGAATTTTATTTTATTTTAAATTCATTTTTTATCTTTAATTTGTTTCGTGTATAATGCTAGAGCTCGAAATTAATTACAAGGGAGCAAATAGTGTAAAGGGAAGGGCATTGATAAAATTTTACATATTTTGAAAATGAAATTCTTATATGGATTCAATTCATCATATAATATAAATAAATATATTAATAATTAATGAAAATTACAAATAAATTAATATAAGATCATTATTTATATGATATTTAATGAAAATTATCATATATTATTATATTACTGATAAATTTATAAATTATAAATAATGAATCGAATTTGTATAAATTTTTTTTATATTTAATCAATTCCAAAAAGGGTAGATTCATATTCTAAATTTTCTCACCATCATTGACGGGTAGGGGATGAAAACATAACAATGATGATAAATTATTTTTGGAAGTGAATTTTATTTAAATAGAAATGAAGTTCATAAAAATTTGAATAATCAAAGAAAACAAAAGAAAGGGAATCACTAATTTAAACTTGTTTCATTTTGCAAGTTATTTTTTTTAATAATGAAATATTTGGCTCATGTAAAAGCTAGGCATCAAGAATATAACAATAAAATTTTCTATATAAATCTTTTTCATATAATATTGTTTTAGATGATTTACAAATAATATTCCTTGTATAGGAAAAGGCAAACTAAAATGGGAAATTTGGCTCTTGTGTTATATAAAGGCAAAGGCTACGGTGGAGAGATAGCCCCCACCAAATATCTTTCCTTGAGACTCTAAGAGAAAGCATTGGATTCTTATTCAAAAGATAAACTTTTTAATCACAAAGTGTGTGTGTGTGTATATATATATAACTTTGGTAGAATTTTATATGACGACTTCTCAAATAATATATTAATCCTCATGGTTAAACTTTATATGATTTTAATTCTTCCATTATTTCATAAATATATTATTTTTGTTATTTTCAGCATTATTAAAATAATTATGAAAATAATTGTTTTTTTATTTTTATTTTCTTAGAGAAATCATAGGGTATGCTATTTTTTAAAGTATTCTTTTTAAAATATGTCATATTCATTTTTAATTTAAAATTTTATCACTTTTAAAAAGTTTTTCATTTTTCTCTTCTTTTATTTTGTTACCGTACCATTATCGTTATAATATTTCTTATCATCTATTGATCATCAGTTTTTAATTATCATCGATCATTAATTATTGATCATTAACAAATATGGTTAATATGTATCTAATACCTATATATATGACATAAAATGATAGATAATATTAGTCGTTATCCTTAAAAGTTGATAGTTATGAAACTATCATATATATCATATAACAAAAAATATTAATAAATATATATTTATGATATAATTATATCTATCTACATTATTTATCATATTAATTATATTTATCAATAATTAAAGAAATAATAATCAATGATCATTAATGATATGTTACTAATAATGATCGAGGATTAACAATCAATGGTAGACAGAGTTAGATTTTGTAAAATAAAGGATAATTTTAAAATATATTTAATTAAAAATAAGATAATTTTAGATTTTTTTTAAACTGATAATTTATATAAAAGAAAAAGTTAAACAACAGTTCAATAATAATAATAAAAGCTTAGTCTCACTGCGTAGGAATTTATGATACATTTTAATATTCAATTTTCATGGAATTATCATTGGAGTTTTGAAAAAGCCAATTAAAAGAAAAGTGGATTTTTATCTGTGATTTTGGCATATATTACTTTTTTTATTTTTTTAATTTCGGTAGAAAGAATAATATATGTAATATACTTTTAAAGTATTTATGTCGCAAAATATAAAATAAAAAAAAAACAAAATGTACATATATTGATTGAAAAAAAGGTAAAAAAATAATAATAACCAAGAAAAGAAAAATAATATACGAACTTAAAAGGTTCCAATCATTTCTTTTTGTTACCTTTCAAGTATCACATGGGATTCCTTCATTAAGTATGTTAGTAAAACTTTCTTTAAGTCTGACTAATATTTAATTGAGTCTATATGCTTGATTTTTTTTTTATGTATTTAGCATTTATTTCGATCATTAAACTATTATGTTAAATGGTTTTATAAAAATAATTAACTATCAAGCTTGATTATTCTGAATTTGAGGAATGTAGGACTCTTAAAAGGGTGATACCTCACCGATCAAATTTTAACACTATTATTGTGTTTATAGAGATTGGAATTCTACTAGTTAAACCCATAGGAATCCATTTTCAATGGAAATAATATTTTCTAAAACTAAATGTACATTTCTATTAAACCATTAATTACTTTTATAATTCTACTTGTCTCTACTTAGATTACTTATATTTTAGCAAGTGTCTATCTTATAGTTATTCTTATTCTTGCTAGTATAAGTAACCATTAACACATCATTAACTTATATAATTATTGTAATTGGCATTCTACCAAAATATATAATAATATCCTTTGAAAAGTAGATATTCCATTCTATACCTTATTTTCTATTTTCAAACTTAATCTATTAGCAAGGAGATAAATATAATTTCACACTTATATCTTATTGTTACACCCACATTAGAGACCCTAGGAGTATACGTAGATACGTATCTAGGGATGTATGTGCATGTGTACGTGTGTATATGATTACTGATGGGTGTACGTAGGTGCATTGCAATGTGTGGATTTACATTGTGTTATAT